>JANHGB010012331.1:20861-32291 GCA_026283785.1 Coracopsis vasa | reverse complement strand
AGGAGCTGGGTTTCTTGCCTTAGAATCATAGAACCATAGAATAGTTAGGGTTGGAAAAGGACCTCAAGATCGTCTAGTTCCAAACCCCCTGCCATGGGCAGGGACACCTCACACTAAACCATGTCACCCAACCTTACTGGCCGTTGTCTTGCTCTTACTGCAGAGCATGTTTCACTGTCAGCTTATACAGGGTTTCACAGCCAATGCCCCGTAGCAACCTCTATATAATTTACAATTCATCAGGACCTTAATGTAATTTCCTTTGTAAAAACCTGATAAAAGTTGTGAAGAACTTGTGAACTCACCTTTTATCAGGTGCAGGCACAAGTCGCTATTTAACCTGCCTGAGTTGCAAGTGAGCAAGAATCTGGGTTGAGTTTTGAAGTAGTTTCTTGCCAATTGCCTATGGTTACACACAACTTGGTCTGAGAATGATGGACTCTGACTGATTCAAGAACACAATGCTAATCTGGTAAATGACATCAACACAATTTGTAGGGAAAATTCTCCTTTCTTTTAAAATGTTAAATCCTTTATCACTGGCAACTGGAGAGAATAAGACAAGCAAAAGTGTGCTGCTACAGGCCTGGTCCTGCTTGGGATTGGGTGGTTTTTTACTGCTGGGTGCACATTAGGCTTTCAATTACTTTCTTGTTTACATCAAGAGAGGAAGACAATGCTGATTGTACCTGCAGGTGGTCAGCCTTTAGGTAATCAAATGAAAGCAGTTAATTCCTTCCACGCACAGCAATGCACTTCCTCCTAATGGAAAATAAACACTGTCACTTCCCACAACGCAATGGAACATCAAGGGAAGGATACACGGATGCAGGTCTTTTTCAGCTGCCATGTTTCTTTCCTTTTTGACCTGAGAGGGGAGAGCTGAGGGGTTAGAGTGGGTAAGGGAGGATCCCTAAATGGATGTTTTATTTCCCAGATGCTGTCTTTTGTGGGAAACACATCAAAACGCACAAATCTCAGATGTGGAAAACACTGGAGAAATCCATGTTCAGTAAATTCTGAGGAATGGATGTTTTAAGGGGCAGTTTGTGGTTTACTGCGCACCTAAATTCTTAAGCAAGCAGCAAGTGCATGCTGGAAGTGGTGGAATTCCTCAAGCAGATCCCATTCTGTAGTGAGACAGGATCCAGGTACCTCATGGCTCAGGTGCAGGTCAGTGGTTTCACAACCGTGGGTGTACCCTGTGACACTGCCGCGTTGGAAACCACCTCCTGTCTTTCCTTCAGTGCCCAAGAAAAGCACTTCTTTTTGCCCAAGTGATGGCATGGCAAAGATGGGGTGAGTAAAGGAGGTATTATCTGCATGAGGACATGAATGCATCCATCCCAGCACAAGTAACCAGGTATTTAAGAGATCCTCATCAAAACATTATGGCATGGGTCCTCAGAAGAAACTAAGATGAATTTTGAAATGCTTAAAGGTATTCAAAGCCATTAAGTCAGTAGTTTGGTTTGTGGGGTTTGTTTGGAATTTTTTCTCTCAATTAAAGTGAGGCTTGGGAAAACAACCAGAAAAAAGCATCCTGCTAAGAAAAGTGCTCTCATGGGACTTGCAAAAAAGCAAAGGAGCTGATAATCCCATATCCTGTCTTTCCAAAACATACACTTGAGGATTTTATGACTTTGACCTGGGTAAGCACGAAGTCTTACTCAACCCTAGCTTGCAACTCTTGTGGGTTTTGTCTTTTGAATTGCAGCGTGGGTGAGCCAACAGTTCAAGTTTAGGTACACAATGCTTTGCCATCTTGAAATCAAAATGTCTTCTGTTGTAGTATGTACAGAGTGTTTCCTTATAAAATGCAAATGAGGAAAACAAGCCCCTTCTGTACTTCATTCTCACTTCAGTCTATTGCTATGTGTAAGTGGTCAGAGTGATACTCCTAAGAGATTGGAGCCTAAGTGTGTTCTAGCAAAACAAATTTGGAGAGAACCCAGTAATGGACAGGGTGGGGTTCTGTTTTATTTGGGGTTGATTCTGTGGGTTTTTTTCCTGCTCAGTTTATGCTGGTTTAAGGCAGGACCAGTAAGAGAAGAAGACACTGCAAGGGGCATGAATTTAATATTACCCCAGTTTAGCAGAAAACAATAATTTAATGCATTTGTTTCTCTTTATTTAGGAGTTATAAGATTAAAAAACAACCAAATAACCCACATCCAGAACAATTAAAAAAGGCAAAAAAGCAGAGTTCATGGAATTTATCAGCCCCACCTTTCCTGTGCTGTGGCAAGTTCAGTCCTATATGGCTTGTTACGCAAATAGATAAACTTGAGTAACGTGAGCTTGACAATGCAAAGAATATTAGTGCTAATCACTTGGAAGCTTGTACCTGGGAGCTCTCTGCCACATTTATCTTTTTCACATACATCAGAATGAAGTTTACCTCTTTTTCGTAATCTCTCTACGTTTAATCTCTGTAGCTGGACAACTTAATCTTTACTCCCACTACTGCCTAAGATGTTGCACAATAACTAATGCCTGCATTCATCAGCCTGCTCGTCCTATGGCTGTCCACAACAACCTAAGGAAAAGAAGCTTTTCTTCTTTCCCATGGAGCTGTTACAGAGGCCTCCAAACATCACCTTTTCTGTGTTTAGTTTTAGATAAAGGGCATAACTGTTCTTGTGCTTCAGGTGCGCATAGGAGTGACTAAAGCCTTGAAGTGATTTTTGTTCTCTGGAGCGGGAAGACCGCTGTGGTTTGTGCACATGAGTTTGGCTGCTGCTGTCTAATGTACGAGTTGTAAATGTGAAGTGTCATGACTCCTTCGAGTGGATCAAGTGCTAGGAAACTGCCTTGAAAGCTGTCAAACCAGCCAAAGCGTTGCTCCTCAGACATGATCTGTCACTAAAAAGTACTTTCAAACAGAAGTTGCCTCAAATAGCAAACTTGTTACCTGGGCTATCTGATTTCTATTCACAGAATGGGAGAAAAGGAATGTACAACACTGGGAAAATTACTTGCTGGTAATTTTTTGTTGTTATCCTGTTCTTTTCCCAGACTGCTTTCCTGCTTTCTTGCCTGTCTGGGATGTTGCTTGACAGATGTTTCTTTCTTATCTCACTCCTTCTTTATTGCTCTGCCAGTAGTATCTGATTGATAGAAAATGGGCAGGCTGGTACTTACAATGCTATCCTTGGCTGATAACTCTTTTGCCACCTTTTTAAGTCATTGCAATATTTTGACTGATTTCTGCTAATAGAGCAGGAAAAAGAAAGTAGGAAAAATTACCCAGTGGTAATTATTCTTCTTATTTTTTGTGGAATTTTAGTAAAGCCTGAATAAATATGAGCAAATCCTCGAGTTTTAAGGATCTGAGTGGTCCATTTCACGTCATACATTTAGCTGGGCTGGGACCTGGATTGAGCTGAGACAACGACATAAAAAGGTTTAGGGCAAAATTTTAAGACCTTCTATCATTTCTGTTTAAATAAGCCCTACTGGCTAAATTGCTGCTCATGTTGGAAGTGTCATCCTTTTGACTGACTCCTTCATTCCATTCATGCGAGTGCTTATCCTAGTGCTGAGTATCTGGTCCTGGTCTTAGTTCAGTAAAACACCATGCAAGTCGACAGCAGGATTTGTGTGAAGTAGGACCATTAGGTGAGATACAGAGGAGACCTAATGGTCCTCCCAGGCATAGGAGAAGCATATTTATTGCTTTCATTGCAATTTAGTAGACACTTTTGTGTCTTGATGGCTCTTTAAACTATCTGGAACCTATAAAACCACTTATGTGGGGAATTTTTGCCGAGTAAGAAATGGAAACCAGTCCAAATTGCTACAGTGCCTTCCACGTTAGCAGTGATCTCTGTGAGGATTTTTGTCACTGTATTTCTCTTTTATCGCTGTATTTACTATATGTCATTGCCAGTATATCCCATTCATCTGTGATTAATAGGATAATTTCATTCTTGACTTAACTGGGACTCTGCATAGTAAGAAAAATGTGGTGGTTGTATTACTTTATGCGGTAAGAGTTGTGTCATGTAAGCAATTGGGGAAACATTCTGCCTGCATGTGTTTATTGCAGTGCAGTACTTTGTAAAGTCCATTTGAATTGAACAAGGCTTTTGAACTATTGATTTAGCTGGCACTTTGTGCACTGAGAATAATAAACAGTCGTAGCTTGTAGGCAGAGGTCTATAAGAGGTAGGAGTCTGCTGGCATATGTAATGCAACAACCGATGTCAGCTGCTCTGATGGGAAGCAGTAATGAATATGGCAAAGCATAAATTAAAAAAGAAAATAAAGGAAAAAGAGCTTAACTTCAACCCTGTCTAAGCAGGAACATACAGGGCATTTTGTCCTGAGGCCAGTTTAGGTATGCAGGAAATCCCATAATGTGTTTTGCAACGATGTATACTTTGCTGAAATAATTCATACAGTGCAAACAGACTTAGAAATCGATCTAATAGCAGAATAGCATATGTATTTATATTGGCTAGATATATGTTTGCATGGGCTAACCTGCTGCTTCTGAGAGATTTACCTGGAAATAAAGGACTATAAAATATATTGTCTGAAAATTTTCTAGCCAGTCTAAGCCTTTGTAGATTATTTATGAAGTTTGCAGCATGATGATAGAGCTGAACATCTTAAAGTTTTCTGTTTGCTAATGTATCTGAATGGACTTTTCTCCTCTATCAGTGAATGGCAGAGAAGGTTGCACCACTAAGATGAAGCAGGGCGCGAGAGGTGGTAATGCAAAGTCCACATGGGGATAGGTCAGAATTCCTGCAGGGGTAATCATCAAATGGTTAAGATCATTGAGTCCAACCATTAACCTGACACTGCCAAATCCAATGTCTCTGAGCACCACATCTGCACATCATTTAAATACCTTCAGGGATGGTGACTCCACTGCTTCCCTGGTCAGCCTGTTCCAATGCTTGACAACCCTTGTGCTGAAGAACTTTTTCCTCACATCCAGTCTAAACCTCCCCTGGCACAACTTGAGGCTGTTTCCTCTAGTAACGGGGATAATATTTTTGATCTGGGAACTGTGGCTAATGAATGCAGATCAAATCCTCAGCACTTAGTTGAATTGGTTTTTTGGGGGGTGTTGTTTTTGTGTTGGGTTTGGGTTTTTCTTTCCTTTGGTTTTACCTCAAATGCCTGCCTGAAATGGCATCCATTAAAGTGTAAGCTTTGCAGAGGACAATGGGCCACATCACTCTGTCACTTCGGAGGCAGAACTCCCACAGACTTCAGCGAGCTGTGCTGGGAACCAGATGGTGTGTCTTGGCCCAGCCGAGGCGCACGGAGCTGAACCCAGGCACGAGCAGCCTGTTTGGCAAATCCTCTTGAAATTGGGGTAAATTCTTGTGGCTTTCTCTGATCAAGCCTGGATTTCAAATAATGGGATTTTTTTTTCCTTCCCCTTTTATTCTATAGCACAAGCAAAGCTTTTTCGCAGTCCTGCCAATCCGCTGTGATCAAAAAATGATGCTTGAATCTTGCTGCTGGTGGGGTGTTTCCTCCCATACCTCCATGCACAGAGAAGATCCTCTGCTTAAACCCGTTAGCAGGTGGAGGGAATAAAGCAGTGTGTTTGGTGCCCATTTTAATATATTTAAATGTAATGGTTTGTTACATAAATCAAAGTAACCGACTTTATATCCGTAGAGAAGCTCAGAATTAAAATTCGTGGGTTTTTTTTTCCTTTCAGAGTTTTATTTCCTCCTTCACAAGGGCCCAAAGGCAGCAACAAGATTAGCTCATCATGAGCTTTTAAGTGCATGAGCATTTTCTTTTGTTTTCCCTATATTTGTGGTCACCACGTGCCTAAAGTTAACCACATGCTTAAGAGCTTTGCTGGATCATGGATGAAATCCAGAAGTCTGACTCTTATTTCTAGCACAAGCGAACAGAAATAAAGGACGGACAGTGAGGTTTTGGAAGCCACAGAGAGTCCCCAGGTAAAATTGCTGGACCATATTGGGTGTGCAGAGTTCACAGTTAACCTGCAGTAGCTGGTTACCACTCTCCATAGTCTTCCGGAAGTATTGATCATATACTGACTGGTCACCACCTTAATCCAAAGCATGTCAGCTCTCAGCTTTGGAAGCGTTTTGGGTTTTGCTGTGGCATTTGAAATCTGGTTTTGATTTATTTTGGCTGTCCTTCTCGTATTTGGGTTGGTTTTGTTGCCCTTGTTCACTACACATCCTTTGACTAAGCCTCAGGTGACATGGTTTAGTGTGAGGTGTCCCTGCCCATGGCAGGGGGGTTGGAACTTGATCTTAAGGTCCTTTCCAACCCTAACTATTCTGTGCTTCTATGGTTCTATGACCCATGCAATGAAAGGTTTGCATGTAAATGGCTGACCACAGGAAAAATGTGGTGTGTGGTTATTCCTATCATGCTATGGGAGCCAGGTTTTCGTTTAATGCTCCTTCTTTTTTTGTTCTTTCTTTCCCCTCTGTTTCACTGAAGAAGCAAGGATTATATAGTTGAATTGGCTGTCAGCCTCTATTTTTTTCTCCTCTTGTCTCTGTGGCTTTTTATGCCAACGAATACGTTTTAACCAAATTTGACAGGCACAGAGGTCTCAGATAGATTTAATTTCTGCCAGTTTCATGAAAATAGCAGGCATTTTACAGAAGAGGAAAAAGGGGAAGTCAGGAGATCAACCTTTATTAGGTATTCAAAAATTCGTGTGGGAGGGCAACTCCGAGACATAAATCAATGGGCAACAAGGCCCCTTTGGTTCTGCTGCTCACCAAACCCCCTTTCTCCAGCCTCTGTTTAGCTGAATCGCTAGGAACAGATATGGCATAATTCTCTGAGCACACTGTGGGGTGACATCTGAGCACCACAGTAAAGGGGGACAATCACTTCCCTGGTCCTGCTGGCCACACTGTTGCTGATACAATCCAGGACGTTATTATTATGAATCATTGATTTTTGAGGTAGGCAATGATGAAGTTACAACAAGAAGTTCAAGGGCAATCAAGAGAGACTTCAGGGTCTTGGGATGACTGGTTAAGGGACGAGAAGCACAAGTAGTGTTCTCTGTTCTTCCAGTTACAGGGAATGATGAGGAAGAAGAACCAGCAGATCAATACCTGGCTCCAGCAGAATATTGGGGGTTTTTTGATCATGGGTCTGTTTACATGACACTGGGCCTGCTGGCAACAGACAAGGTACACCTTGAAGGGGCAAAAGGCTCTGTGCAGGAGTTAGCAGGGATCACTGAAAGACCTTTAAACTAGATTTGAAGGGAAAAAGGGATAAACCAGGCTTGTTAGAGAGAAGCCTGGGGGCAGCATAGCTATGTTTGAGGGATGGTGTGCTAGCCAGGTCCTTTGGTCTGCCATCTCAGTGGAGGTAGGGGACAGAGATCCATGCAGCAGCAAAGATGTAAGGGTTATTGAAACCAGAGAAGCACCTGAAAATGGTCACGTAGGGCTTAGGGTTTGTTCCCCCTAAAAGAGTGGCTGGAAAGATTTAAATTAGGAAAAATGTCTTAACCACAAGGGTCATCAGGCATTGGAAAAGGCTGCACAGGGAACTGGAGTCACCGTTCGAGGGGATATTTAAAAGACACGGAGATGTGGCACTTGGGGACATGGTTTAGTGATGGATTTGGCAGTACTAGGCGAGTGGTTGGACTCCAGCATAAAGGTCTTTTCTAACCTAATGATTCTATGACATAAGATGAATGTGAGCTGTAGGAATGTTACACTGAGCACAAAAAACATTTGGAAAACCAAATTCAGATTCACTTATTATTTCTGGATATACATTGGAGCCAGGGAGGGCAAGAAAATGGCCCTGCTTAAACAGTCTGTGTGCTCGAAGTGGTTGAGCACAGGGGCAGGTTAGGCAGGCTGTGTGTGTCTCCATGTGTTTGCAGTGCCAATTAATTACATTTCTTTGTAGCTTGGTAGTGATTTCATCCAGGGGAAATGAAAGGATGTGCGGTTAAATAACCTTCTGTGTGTATATGTAATTTCTGGAGCTGCCTGTGAATTCTAATATTGTTATTTGATAAGTTGCTTCTTGGCTCTCGCAGCCACTCAGCAGAGCACAAGTTCAAGTTTGTGAACTTCTAGGTGACTTGCCCAGTGAAAACACAGCAGGTTGGCGAAGCCACGAGCTGATTTTGTTTGTCTCTTCAGTTCCTAATCATTGGATGGAAATCTTCGTTTTATTTTTGGGGAAAATAATAGGGAAAAGAATGATCTACAGCTCGTTAAAGAAAAAATAGTCTAAAAGTATAAATTTGTATAAATTCATATAAAAGGTATAAATTCATCGTGTATAAATTTGTATCAATTCGTATAAAAGGTATAAATTCGTCATTTTCAACTCTGAAAATGAAAGGAAGCCAAGGAAATTTTTCAGTCTGAAATCTGTGGATTTGCTTTTTTGTTGTTCTCTACTTCTGGCTGCCGTTCTGTGAGATGGTGCCTGTTTGGAGGTGTTAATCTATACATAATGAAATTTCAGAGAACGCACATCCTATATCTGTAGTGCTCCAACTGTTCTTTGAGATCCCTGTGAATGCATCTCACATAATAACAACCAAAGAAAATAGTGGAAAGCCTGCAATTAGAAACCTAACAAGTAGAGCTTATGTAATGGTAGCTAAAAAAGCTACCATTCACATGTGTTGGTTTTCTTTATACAGCTCAACAAGACATAGGGGTAGGAAAGCCCCAGCAAAAGCTGAGGTTTTAAAGTTTAAAACAGAGTACAGGAATTCACTATTTCCATGGCTCCCTTTGAAAGTCTGTCTTTTTCCTTCTTTTTTCCCCCTTTTTTTTCTACTGAAAGCTCTTTTTGAAGCTGCAAGACCTGTGACACTAGCCAGCTTAATCTTTCTCCTCCACCCTGTGTAAGTCAGTAAAGTGAGAAACTTTTTGGGTAAACAGCTCTGAAAGATTAAGACCATTAAAAGCATCACTAATACCAATATTGAGTCAATAATGGAGCATCTTACATAAAATTATTGACCATTGCTTATGTAGTATTTTCATGCTTAGTCGTCTTTTCTGGAACATTGCGTGTTTGTCACTTGCTAAATAGGAGGGAATGTGCAGTCTAGGTCAAAATAACTTGTATCTAAGCAGTCTGTGGCACATAGGCATGAATATGAGTGTCGTAAGAAATAATTGAAATGGCAATTGGCATAGCTGAATATTGCAATAAGTTGGCAATTTGTTCACTAGGGTGTTATGTATATTCCACGTTCACTATTCTGCATAGTTTGGGGGCAGAATTTGGCTTTATGAAACAGACCTGATGTATTAAATATTTTGTATGATGATATAAAATATGTGTTTGAATTTTATTGATTGATAGTATAGGAGGTGAAATAGGAGTCTGTACTTCTGGAGGCAAGGCTGTACAGATAGATCAGATTGCCATAATAAAGCAAACTGAGGCAGAGGAAGAGGATGTAAAAGGGGAGTGTAAAGCAGGAGGAGGCTACTGCAAACTGAATATTGGGATTAAACCAGACTAGAAGAGACTTAAAAATAGAAGAATTTAGAAAGACACATTACTGGCAGTGAAATAAGGCAGGGCCACTGAGACTTGTGCCAGGAAGAGAGGTGGAAAAGAAGTTATCTTAGAGAAGTGCCGAGATAAACCTCAGCAGCAGAAGGGGAAAAATGAGAACATCAGTTCAGTTTGCTGGGTTTTGTCTTTGCTTCAGAAGATGGGTAAAAATCTCATGCATATTGATAGTATGACAGGACAAATTCAATACTTGACAGGTGATAATGTAACTGTCACTGTTCTGCACGTGGGGAAATGTCCCTGGAGTTTTTATAAGAGTATTTCTAATTTCTAGTCCTTCCTATTTAAAAATACGGAGCTTTTAGGATCCCAATAACCTGACTGTGCCATGGGGTGAGGATTTGGTGTTACTTCAAGGAGTGCTACTTGTGAGAATCACCACCAAGAACTTCCTGAAGCATCTGGGGTTCCCTCGGAGGTGTCTCCCACAGTCCTGGTCAAACCAGGCCCCGTTTCACTTATGAGATCTGACGAGATCATAGCCGGGGGTTGGAATGGCTTTTGCAAAGAGCTCCATAGGTTCGGGGAATAGGACAGATTAGGGTCAGGCTGACAAGATTTCAGTTGACGCACATTTCGTGAAATGAAAAGGTCATGTTTCAGTGAAAAAGGAGTGGGGTTTTTGTTTGTGGGATTTGTCTTGTGGCTTGAATTTCACTGATGGCATTCCGGTCCACAAACATAACATATTCAATCCTTGAATACCAGTAAGGGCTTTTGAAGGATTTCAGGTGGTTACAACTGATTCATCTGCTATGTCCCAGCTGTTTGAAAATACCAGTTCACTCCACACCCTCTGTATTTTAAAAGCCTTGCCCATGGCTTTATGAACTAATAATATCCAGGAGAGCTTTGCACCCCTCAGCGGGATGGCAGAGCTGCTCCAGTGCCCCTCCTTCTCAAGGGATTCAGCATGGGGGGGAAATGCTGAGGTTGCCTGGCTGTGAAAACTCTCTTTTTGTCCCTTCTATAAAGTTTTAAACCTAAACAAGCAAGGATTATAAATGGGCTAAAACTTCAGTAAGAATTTTTTTTCTTGTGTTGAAACATTCCAGGTCTTGGTGGTTTTTGGGTGTTTTTTTCCTATTGATACACTTACGGCATCACCTCCAAGCCCTAGCTGTGCTCTGTGCTGTCTCTAAATGCAACAAAAAAGTTGCTTCTGTCTCAAAGAGAATGTAATATATATGCAATATAATGCAACTAGAGGGAGTTCTCGCAAATACGGATTCCCCAGCTGGAAATAAACTGTTGTAGAGATATCTGCTGTGGACAGGAGGGTTGGAGGTTTCTGTTTTCTGCGTTTGAGACTGCTTTTAAAGGGCTTCTGCTGATAGCTATTTTTATTCTTCTCAATATTTCTCTCTTTGGCATCGATTTGTTTACAGCTCTTGTAGTTGCATCCAATTTCCACCTGTCATGGAGGTGTGATGACTTAAGTTGGATCTCACACATAAGGAGTCCCTAATACCTGTTTGAAACACAGTACCCCCTATGGTGAACATTTTAAGACCCTTTACGCTTCCATTCACTGGTCCTACTTTTTCCCTTGTTCAGTTCCTGTGGTTGTTCTGAGCTGTTGGTATCACAAAGACAAATCTTTAGTTTTCCTAAATACAGCTGTATTATGATGCTACTGGAAGCTGTTTGGCCAAATAATGCTGTTGACTGATACAACAATGTTCTGCATTGCAGTACTCCTTTCTATAGGGGCAAATAGGCACCTGCATTTTTGCCTCCTTTGATCAGAGCAATCAGCAGGCCCATTGCATGAAAGAGGGTAGATTTAGGTGAGCTCTTAGGTGGAAGTTCTTCCCTGTGAGGGTGCTGAGGTGCTGGCACAGGGTGCCCAGAGAAGCTGTGGCTGCCCCATCCCTGGCA
>JANHGB010012331.1:0-10419 GCA_026283785.1 Coracopsis vasa | reverse complement strand
GTCCCCTGATCATCCTCATGGCCTCCTCTGGACTTGTTCCAACAGTTCCATGTCCTTTTTATGTTGAGGACACCAGACCTGCACACAGTACTCCAAGTGAGGTCACACGTGAGCAGAGTAGAGGGGCAGGATCACCTCTTGCCACATCAGTGATACAAGTCCATGCAGTAAAAGTGTGTGCAGAACCCCTACAATTAAAAAAGCTGTTTATTGAAGGACTAGTTAAAAAACATGGGAATTAATGGGATGTATCCCTTTGAGTTAGTTGTCACAGGAGCCATAAATGCTGTAGCTGAGAGGTGTTGCTCAACCATATGTTTCAGACTCCTCTCTACCCTGATCTTCTTGTGTTGCTGACTGTGGCATAGAGAATTGGTGGTATGGTCACTGCTCCCTGACTGCGTGTAGGCAGGACCAGGAAATAGCGGTCAAAAGCATCAGCTGTGTTGTTTGTTCTGGCAAGCCAGATTTGCCAGCAGGGCAAAACAAAGAACAACTCATGGTTATGTAATATTAGGAAATACTTCAAGATAGAACTTCCTAGTTATCAACATTATCACAATTTGTCACGCCCACCTTGTCACCACTCTTGGCATATACAGTTATGCCCACATTGGATAGTAATGGAAAAATACATAACTTTTCAAGTGATCCTCCCAGATACCTCGTTTCTCTTCAACTTGCACTTATTTCTGTTCACAAATACATCCCTTCTGGTATGATTAATGCTTATGGCAGGTGTAGGATTCTGGTTAGTGAAGGGTTGAATATTTCATCCAAGCCAGAAATATCAGCTTAACATTTGGGTTTCTTTTGTGCTTCATGGAAAATAAACATAAATGATAGAGCTGCTGCTACACATCCTAGGGAATCAAAGGGGTCGTGGTCACTTGTCCTGGAGAAGACATTACCTTCTAACCTTCCTGGCTGAAATTATGACTGTCAGCTCTGATGGATAGAACCATGACCTCAGGGTTTGGATGCTTCTCTTCACAAGCTGGAAGACTCCCATATTCTGCGTCTTGGGGGGGTTTCTGCTTGCGTTTGTGCTGTTTTCTTAATACCACACCATACAGATTCCTTCTTCAGCTTCCCTCTTATCCTTATGTCCTTATCCTTACTTGCCCTGTGCGCCGTAGGCGGGCCTTACCTCTCCCCAAAGCATGAGATGGAAAAAGGAAGAACAGTGACACACTTGCAGGAATGTGTTGCTGCCTTCCTCTCTGCATTTTCCCCAGCACCCTGACAGATTGCATAGCTTGAATCCATATGCTTTCCTGTTCACAACAAAAAGTGTTCTTGATGGAGACCTAAGGCTTTCCAAATCACTAAGGGTCATGATCCTGCAAAGAAAAAGGTTGTTTCTAAGCAGAGTCTTGACTCGCATGGTTTGAACTCAGTTCTTGCTAGGTTTCCTGGCATGCATCTAGCAGAATATACACAAGAGGATCTCGGTTGCCATTTAAACCCCTGCCCTGTCTCTTGTGCCTCAGTTTACACTTCTGCAGATGCACAGCATAGACTATTAAACTGGTCAAAAATGATGCACAGTTAAACCTCAGAGCTGTGTTGTGCAAAACCACGGGCGTAGGTGGGTAACAACAGCTGCCAGTCAGCCTCTGAGGGAAGAGCACCATATGATTTCTCAGTGAACAAAACATTTAATACAAACACAACACTTTCCAAATATTCTGGAGAGTTTTCCTGAACAACTTTCTTTAAACAAAGCTAATAGGCAATAAAGTCTGTTTGCTGAGCGTTATGCAGATCTTCCCACTTCCACTTCGCTATGGGGTTTTGACTAAAATATTTATCCTTTATTGCTTTGGTGCACATCCTACTCCGATCCTACAGGAAGGATTTCTTAGCCTGAAGAGAGAAATGCCAAAATGTGTGTGTGGTGCTTGGTTGCTTGGTTCACTCACGTTGGCTTCCTGGGTTTTGAGCATAACTATGAAGTTCTCTATGGAGTGTGCAAAGCCTTTCCAGTAGGTGAAAGCTCCTCACAGGTCTAGTGAATTATCTGTAAACCTGTAGTTTGATTTATCTGGAAGGCCACATCTGAGAAGGTGGCATTTTGGGGTACAGAACTCCCTCCTACTCGCCTACTCCTCCCTCCCTCCTACTCCGCCCGGCTTCAACAGCACTTTCATCTTCCCTAAGTACAGACCACACCGCCCCAGATCCATCCTGCACCACTGAAAACAAAATGGGAAGCTGTAAATGGCCTCCCTGGAAATGCTGCAACTGCGCTTTGTAACGTCATCCTCCACCTAACACCTTTTCCAGGGTCTTTAGCCTAGTCCTCTTCTGTCCTTAGCGTTGTTGTGTATTAGCTTATCCCATTTGCCTTAGCACTGATTTTGGTGAAATTTAGGGGCAGCCCTTATGATGCATATGGGTTTACATCTTCACTCTTTTTCAAGGTCATCCATTCGTATCACAAACTGGACATGAAAATAAATGGTCTTATATTCAGTCTACCTTTGAGAATTATCTGTTTCTTGGTTTTATCAAAAGAAAAAATAGTATTATCCTTCTCTTGGTTTTATCCAAGAAAAATAGTAATTTCTGTAGATACAGTAAATGATGAGTTATATTTATTGTATGTGTCATTTGGGAGTACTAGGGATCTGAAAATTGCTTGTATAAGTCTAGCTTCAGTTTCTTGAAATACTGCAGAATGAGTATCCATTATCTTTAAATAAACTTTAAGGGTTTTCTTGATGAGTAATTTGCTCCATAAGATTTTCTCTTTTAAACTCCCATGAAATATATTTATAGAGCAGTGCCTATTTGTAGGGCACTTACAGTGGACATTAACCATCTTCAGCATCCCGTGTACCACTTTATTTTCAGTGACATTGCAGAGATAATTGTGCTTGTTTTCTAGGAAAATTATATTATAATTGTAATCTAAAGGGTTTGGGGTTTTTTTTTAATAGTTTAAATGTTTACTGAGCTGATGAGTAACAGTGAAATCTTTGGATAGTTGGGAAGTAATCAGACTTCCCTTTTACTTGTGAGTTTGAGAGATTTATTTGAGTTCGATCTGTATTTCAAAAATCATTCCCTTGCATATTTTTGTTTAAAATTGGAATTTGATCCAACCAAATGTGAAACTGGCAGCACGATTAATTACATGAGAAATGTATATGCTAAAGGTCTTGCAGGATCTGTGTTTAACGTTCCGATCACATTCAGAGTGGTTTTTTCACCACTGTATCGACTATTTAATAATTGTTTTTATAACGCCAGCATCTCTTGTAGAGAGGGTTGTTTAACAGAAATGAAAATCTTTAGGAATCTAGATGCACCAATCACTCACTTCTCTGCTCAGAAGCTGGCAGTGTGTTTCCAGTTTAACGTCCTCCTTTAAACCTAGCTTCTGCTGCTGCTTGGTGCTTCCTGTAGTACCCACCCGCGATTTGTCTGCTTGTCTCTTTAAGCTGGATGAGCGACTGCTATTTTATCAATTGTGCTCCCATACCCTAAAGCAATAAGGTTTGTGCTATTCTGTTATTAGAGTGATAATAGGTAGCTAAAGGGTAGGGAGTCCCTTTAGAAAAAGAAACAAAGAAACACCGGGCTTGACTTTTTAGTCCAGGTTCTTCCCCCAAAAAAAGCATTTTCATTGAAATGCCTTTTCTCTTTTTTTTTTCCCCATTTCATTTCCACCGAAAGGAGATGATGCCTGTGATTAGTGGTGGAACGGAAGAATTTCCTGACTGTTGGAACCATTCAGTGATCCAGTTCTTTGATAGGTTACAGAAAAATATCTTATTAATCCTTTGAACTGTGTAAGTCATGAGTAGGGCTTGGGAAATAAGGTGGTGTGATACCAATATGCAGGAGTTTAATGAAAATAAAATATCTAAAGCGTATAGCTGTATCAAATTACCCCATAGAAACCAAGTCTGTATTGCTCCACTCTAATTTCATTTTCTTATCTCTTTACATTCTCTTCCTCTTGCTCCTGGCTCTCACCTTTGATGTCATTTATATCATGGACTTTGTTCATCACAGGCACAGCTACATACGTACCTGTCTGCCTTTTTGCTGGTGTGGGAACAGGCTCTTCTGAGAGAGGCTTAAATATCTCCTGGTCTGTCACTGAATGGCGTGTGCAAGAAAAGGGTGTGAAATGTCTCTTTATTTTTTGCTTATTCCTCTTTGCAACCACTGAGCACGGTTCTGATCTGTGCCTTTTGAAGCAAAACACTGGGAGCTTTAAGGCAACCTTCTGTGACTGGCAAACTGCACACCTTGAAGATAAAGACTCAATGAAAATGCAAAGCCCTGCCTGTTTAGAGGGACCATTTTATCTTCTCTGACACTGTAATGGAGTCTGCAATCACCAGTGTAACCATTAAGGAAAGAGCCCGGGTGTCACTGTGGGGTACTCAATTAAAACAAATTAATAATTAAAAAAAGCCCAGATCCTTGTAGCTGCTCATAATTTATGTAGTATCAAAAAGCATGGGTGGATCTAGAACTGAAGAGGAGCTCTGAATTATTGTAAGTTTAATTATAATAACTCTGTAGTTACTGCATTAAACAAAGTGTCTTCAGAGCATGGTGAAGCTCTGCAAGAGCCTCCAAAAATGTCTTTTTGCCTTTTTCTTTTCCTCTTTGGATTTAGAAAGAAATTAGGCTTAGGGGTTCAGTCTGTAGGGATATAAGGTTTATACCCTCACAATACAGATGTGTAGGCTTGGTTCCATACTTCATCACAAGATCCATGGCTTTTGGAATTGTTAAGGCAAGGAAGATTTGGAGACCTGTCTTGATTACCACCAAAAAAGATGGAGATGGAAAGATTTTCTGTTCCTCAGCTGTAAAGAAGGAGAAGAGAGTATTGTGTGGAGATTTGTCCCATACTACAACTTCAAAGCTGCAAATGTGAAAATTTGCTGTTTAGATCTCAAACGCTGAAGCAAATAGGCCATGAACTAGCCAGCTGTCTTCTAGGCAGCAGACTTAAACATAGGACAAAGAGCAACATGTGAAATGAGATGGACTTCTGCTCAAGTCTAGGACAGCAAACTCCCTTAATACCTCCTTGCTGGTTTTCTTGAGGTCTTATACATAGGAGAGAAAGGAGAAATGGGGCTGTCCAGCTGTTTTCCTGATGTTTGAATCCAAGTAAAAGTGCTGGGAAGGGGAGCTAGGACACAGTGGTGGTAGATCTAGGGTGTATTTTAAGGGCTATGTACATATGTAATGATAATGTATTTAATTGTTCTTTAATGTGACGTGCCCATTTTCACTACCTTATTTTTTTGCAATTAGTTTCCCTCACGCAGATTGGAAATCCACAAAATAGATTCAAACAAGTAGATTGGATCAGAAATCTCGTATTTGGAAAATAACTATTGCCTAAAATGCAGTATAAGAAGATTTAACATTAACGTGATATTCTTTTCAGTCGTGACATGGTTATGTATCTGTCTAATGTCTTGGTTTTGCTGTGATACTGAAA
Organism: Coracopsis vasa; assembly: GCA_026283785.1. Classification (NCBI taxonomy): domain Eukaryota; kingdom Metazoa; phylum Chordata; class Aves; order Psittaciformes; family Psittacidae; genus Coracopsis; species Coracopsis vasa. Next base: position 4,937 of record JANHGB010012331.1, on the reverse strand, counting down.
AAAGGGAACTTTTTCTACTAGAAAATTGGCCCAGTGCTACGCTTTGGCTATGTGGATCATGCAGTGCTGGCATTTGTAGCAGTGATAATGTTATGCCTTAAAAAATGAGTAATTGAACTCTTGAGAACTGTATTCTGATGAAATGCCTTGATCACATTCCATCATCTGCTTCTCACATTCTTTTGTATATGATCATGCGGACGCCACATCCACAAGTGACGTATTTGTGTGTAAAGCTGTGTGTATGTGTCTGCACTCCTATCAAATACAGGCAGTATAAAGGTCTTTAAAATTTTATCACTTCTTTAAACACAAGCTAAGTTTTCCTCCCTTTGTGTCTTTCAGAGAGACTGCCACAGAGTTATCTGGAGCATTACCAAGGTAAGCAAGTTGCTCTAAACCACATCTGTGTATCAATGTCTGAAAGGTGCTGAAAGAAGCAAGACCTTTTGAGCCAGAACATGATCCTTTTCCTAATGAAAACTGCTAGGATCCTGAGAACTGGGGTGCAGAGAGGAGAATACACACTGCATGACATAGGCAAATAGACTGTGAAATACTGGCACGACCAAAACTACACAGCTTAGAGCAACATGTTGGAAGTTGCTTTGAGGCTTAGCACCGTTGTGCACCTGATGAGAAAAGTCCCAGATGTGGCTTTCTTCCAGCTGTGCAATTATACCCATTGCAGGTCGTTTGGCTTTTGCTTTAAATTTCACCTGAGGGATGAAGGGAGAGGCACTTGAAGGTAGAAGCTAAAAACCACTGTGATCTTAAGGCATTTTCACTTGAAAAGCAGGAAAGCAGCTTAGACCAGCTTCTTCTATGCTGAGAAAGCTTTTCATTAAATAATAGAACTAGACAAGACTCCTAGGCTGCAGTAGAGGTTTTTGAAGAGACCTGCCTATGTTTTGTCAGAGGATGCAATGAAGTGCTATAATGATGCAGATAGAGAAAAAGGTGAAGTGAAACAAAAAACCTGGTATGGTAACCTGTTACTTAGCAGAGATGCTTGGTAGGTAAAGAAAATGGTGCTCTCAGTCCTCTTTCATCTTCTGCCACCAGTTTTTGCTCTCTGAGGTGCAGGGGATTTTAATGGGGTCGTGGGTTTGGGGTCTTTTGCTATCTTATGATTAATATCAGTGTTGTAGATCATACGATATGTAACGTAAAAATATTTCAGCAGGAAAGTTCTTCAAGCATGATAATGCATGCAAGTTATTTCTTTTCTAAGGCAGAAAAGAACTGTCTGCCTTTCTTTATGGTGGATGTAGTATATCAGTTGGCTAGTCTGTATTGTAAACTGTAAAAATGTAGATTTTCATTGTATGTGATGGTTTTCCACCTGTATGTGATGATTTCTTTCCCCCTCTGTAATGTATCACCTTGCTCTGTAAGTATAAAGTTGTGTGATTTATATCAGGTGTTCATTTATTAGATTCCTTTCTTTTTATGCCTTACCATCACTTGATATTCTCATCTGTGCAAGCAAATATGCTGGTGAAATTTTGCCAAGCATTTGCGATGCTGACCAATAAGCAGGTCTGCCTGACACACGGAAGATTTTATTCATCTTCATTGCAAAAGAATTACAGTTCTTCATGTAAACAACACAAATAAAGAAAGAAAACAGGGACTCAACAGAGCAGCTGTCTCCTTGTTTAGGAATGTCAACAACAATGCCTAGCTCTATCTTTTAATATGTTTAGTGCTAGAATATTTCTAGTTAGACCGCATGCCCCAATTGGTTAGGTATTATATGACTAATATACTGGAAACATGAACTCCTTGTACTGCAGAAATGAATTCCACTTTAAATTAAAGTTAAAATGAGAGCTGTGGGTGCTTGAATAAACATCCCATTTCATACTTGCCATTAATGATTGCGTAAATGTGGGTTTTGAGTTATTACCACAAGGCTTTAATTTCAGCCATGGCAAGATGTCACCAGTGAAAATCAGATTGTACAAGCAATGCGCACAAGGCACTGCAATTGTGTTATAAATATTAAAACCTATAATCTTGTCTTGATTTAAACCAAATGTTTACAGCTGTGCACAGGTTGGCTACTCCTCCAGCCTTCATGGGGATTCACCTGTTCCTGCATTTCTCTAAACAAGCTGTTCCTTGGGGTTTTTAATCTTAGGTTGTGATGTATTAATCTAATATTTTTTTGTTCTTCCTTTAAACTTCAAGTGAACCATTTTTCTATTATTAATTCATAGCAGCAAAGCAGTCTAATTTCCCCTCCTACACCACATCTTCTTCCACCTGCAACTATTTTATAGCATATAAAATTTTAGGTGTTGCACCTTGAAATGATGAAACTAATAACCACTTTCCCACAGTCACTGTGCTTGTTGTATTTTGTCTGATGGGGCTGAAAAAGCCTTCTGTAATGCTAGAAATGTAACTCATTTGTGCAAGCAAACCTGATGCCTTTTCTCAGGGCAGTAATGACTCATACAACCACAGAATGGTTTGGGTTGGAAGAGACACTAAAACTCATCCAGTTCCAACCCCCTGCTGTGAGCAGGGACACCTTCCACTAGAGCAGGTCGCTCCTAGCCCCGTGCAGCCTGGCCTTGAACACTGCCAGGGATGGGGCAGCCACAGCTTCTCTGAGCATCCTGTGTCAGTACCTCAGCACCATCATGGTGAAGAACTTCTTCCTTATATCCAGCCTAAATCTCCCCTGTTCAAGCTTGTACCCATCACCTCTTGTCCTATCACTAGAGTCCCTGATGAAGAGACCCTCTCTGCCATCCTTGTAGCCCCCTTCAGACACTGGAAGCTGCTCTGAGGTCTCCACACAGCTTCTCTTCTCCAGGATGAACAGCTCCAGTTTCTTAGCCTGTAGATTCATGGATATGGTCAGGATGGAGCAAATACTTTCCAAGCATTCGTAAAAGTGGTGAAAGGGTTTTCGCTGCTATATAAGCGATGTAAGTGTGAGCAGATGTGTCTGTACTTGGAATGTGTTGTCTGACTGTCAGGAAGGATTAGACACCAGTGGCACTAATTTTTTGTTGTAATTAAAGTCAAAACCAAAGAACTGATGAAAAAAAGAAAAAAAAATCTCCAAATTTTACGTAGTTGACTTAAAGAGGGGAAGTTCAGGATTTTTCCTAGAAAGCCTTTGTAAATATTCAGAAATTACAGAGGAGAGTATTTTTTGCATTCTCTTGTCTCTTACAGTAACCAAGTGAGGTTATGTATGTGTGTTTTTTGAAAAGCAAACATAACAGTGTCTTGTAAAATGGTGTTTTTTTAATGTAGTCATTTTCCATTAAACACTGCTGATTGTTCTCTAGTTATTATATTTAAAAGGAAGAAGAAATTACCTTCTTGCCAATGAAGAATACGTATCATTGATAGGCAAAAGTAGGAAACTGAGTTGGTTGGCATCATTTAGAAGGAAAGCTGCTAGATTAACTTTGCCTGTAGAAAGACATACAAATATTCAGCACGATTATATTGAGTCAGTTTTAATTTACCACTTATTTCTGATGATTTTGGGAAGCTCAGGCTAGAGAAGGAATTGAAAATTTCAACTGAAAATGCGATAAGGAAGCTTTACAATTTGTGTGTTAAATGACATTATTATATCCATGAATGTATATTGTTTTATTCGAAGAAAGGCTTTCTGTATGCAACAGCACATCAAAGAACGGATCTTCACAAGGAAAACTTTATAATAATATTAAGTTGTTCGTTGCATGACCTATTTAGAGTACTCAGATACTTCTTGTTGTAGACTACATAATTAAATTTTAAATGGAACATGATAAAGAAATTATACTGGTGATCTCCAGAGATTTGAATACCCTATTTGGATCTTTACAAGAGTGTAGCAAAGGCATACTTTAAAATTTAATAAAGGTCTGGCCTATTTTTTTTTTCCCTCTTAGATGTTCTATAGCTGCTATGGCAGTCCTATTTAAAACTGTAGTTGCTGTCAGCGTTACGTAGACGGTACCTGTGATACAGACCAAACTAAAAGCATTAAACGAAATATAGCTTAAGAAATCCACCATTTAAACATGTTGCAAAACAATTGATGAATGAAGATAATCTAAAATCTTGTGCTAACTAAGCTTTTCACCACCCTTTTGCAGGCCAGCATCTGAGCTAAGCAGTTGAGGGGAGTCGTAAATGAGCAAGGTGGAGTGCTCGAGCACAGTGCAAAGCCCTATGGACATGAGGGAGATGATGTTTGGAGCTTAAATAAGAAAATACTCAGCTTCAGTATCAAAGGAATGATTCCAGTCTCTAGCCACTTCTGTTTGTTTCTGTGAAAGTTACTTTATATTTAAAGAAAAACAAATATTTTAAAGATAGACTAACCACATGGATTATTTATCTGCTTAATGCTAGGTTAGTAATGATAACAGAAGTAAATCTGGGCTACTTTTCCACTTTCGTGTAGTGGCTCAGTTTTACATTTCACTTGAGAGGGGAAGTAAAGTTTAAGTGGTCTCTTCCTCCTCTGAACTGTTCTTTCCTAACACTTAACAAAAACTCGAGAATAATTTGCATAGATTTTTATCATACAAAAACTTGTAGAATTTAAGCAACCCCTGCTTAAATCTTGAGCATAACTCAGGAAAATTTGTATTTTGAGGTGAAGGCCGTCTTAAAACTGCCATTAAGAAATTTCTTTAGAGGGGTGGGAGGAAATCTGCAATAAAAATATAATGGCATGGATGCATTGACAGAAAAAAGGTCAAGTATTTTCAAAATAGAAATTTAAACCTTCAGCTTATCAAAGAATCATAGAATAGTTAGGGTTGGAAAGGACCTTAAGATCATCCAGTTCCACCCCCCCTGCCATGGGCAACGACACCTTCCACTAAACCTTGTCACCCAAGGCTCTGTCCAACCTGACCTTGAACACTGCCAGGGATGGAGCATTCACAACTTCCCTGGGCAACCCA
>JANHGB010012329.1:0-22721 GCA_026283785.1 Coracopsis vasa | reverse complement strand
GTAACTGTGTTTGGTATGCCACGGCCAGTATATATCCTCTATAAATGCCACCCTGCCCCAGTCGATTGCCTCAGGGCCATATGGATAAGGTGAGGGACCAGTCTGGATGAAACACATCTCTACAGATGCTGATCTTGACTTTAGATGTCCAGGCCAGGGGTATTTTTTGTTTTGGTTTGCTCTCTTTGTTTCTAAAGGAAGGTGCATCTCAGAAGGAAGCTCAGGTATTTAAAGGCAGGGACAAAAGCCAAGGCATATCAAATGATTGGTATCTAGAACAAAACTGTCTACACATTTGCATTTAAATAGCAGAAGCCACTGCAAATCATCTGCACGAGTCTTTATTTCAGTGTTTTGGAGATCCATGCTATCATAAACTTCAGCATCTTTTTGCTTAGGCTGGCTGCAAAATGCTGCTCACTGTTTCTTATTAAAACCAAAGCTCTGAAAGATGACCAATTAAAGTGTCTCTGGGAAAGTCTCGGGGGTGAAGCATCTCCCTTAAATAAAAGGGGAAGATGCTAATTTTCCATCCCTGAGAATTAACTGTAGGAGCCGTAGTATTCCTTTTGTGTTTCAGGGCACTGAAGGTGGGAAGGGAAAAGAGAGGTTATTGTATGTCAGCCACTTTTGGGTTTCAACGGAGACTTTGCCTTCTGTAAAGAATTAATAATTCAGCCACCCACCCCCCATAACCATTTCAGTTACAGTCTCCCTGTTATTATAAAGTGATCTCTCAAAGGAATAAATAAAGTTGACAAAAATAATCTTCCTCAGGGGTGACACTGATTACACCAGACTGAAATCCCTCACTCATGGGGGCTCGTCCACCTCTAAATGTCATCATGAAATGACACCTGTCTATCCCACTGTCAGTCTGAACATGGAATAAGACCCTGCTCCCACTGGCTTCTCTTCCTAGCAAGACCAATTCTAAGTCACAAAGCACAGGATGAAGAGTTTTAAAGCAGTGAAACTTCAATGGTTTCTTGTAATTTGCTCTGTCTCTGGTAGGAAGGGAAGCACTGAAGAAGGGAAGTGGGGGCAGAAGAAGGAATTCATGGCAGATAAATTGAAAGCAAATAAAATGCTGGATGTTGGTTCTGTAAAACTAATTTCTGCAAAAGACCCTGTAAAACAATGATGTGACAGAGAACATTTACTACCAGCAACACTTCAGATTAATCAGCAGTGGCAATTCACTAGCCACCTACTTCTGCTGCGTATCAAGGACAACTGGCCGTGTGGCTCTGTGCTTCACAAGACTGGTCTGCTGGCATGTATCATCTCATTTTTGATTGTCCATCTTTCAGAATAAGAAGCTTAGAAGACCATAGGTACTGCAATATCAAGTGAAATCAAAGGCCTAACTAGCCCTGAAACCCCTATCATAAGCAAAGCCTATTGATAAACCAAATTGCCACTAGCCTCTGTGACATGGCTCGTCTGAAACAGAGATGAGAGTGACATTCAGATTTTCTGAACTAGTCAAAAACATTCTTCCTTAGTCAGAACATAATTCATTAATTCTTGATGACTTCCAGTTGCTCTATTAAATTTCCACCATCGGGGAAAAAACATCCAAAATGAGATTGTTCACTGAAACAGATTTCTTCTTCTATTTTTGCTGTGGTTCATATTTCATTGCATTAAAATAAACTGATGTAGTGCCTTCATTCCTCTTTCTATTAAAGGGTGACTCTGATATTAACAGTTCATCTGCCAGAGAGAAGCTTAACTGGCCTCCCATGCCCAACAGCACAAAAGTGAATGGTTATGGATACTCCGTGATACAAACTGACATGCCCGCAGGGCAGCATATACATTCATAATTTAATTCCCTGTGAGTTATTTCTTAGTATTAGAATAGTTTTCTGTGCTGGTAGGAAATCCTATTACTGCTCCCAGATGGACAGCTTAGATAAAGTGCCTGCCTGCCAATGTACCTTTTGTCCTGTGTACTGCAGGTCAGGCAGGACAGCCTCCTGCTGCACAGGGTCACTGCCTTGGGCAGGATGCTGAGAGGTAAGGAAACACACTTCAGGGATCCCACTTTAGAGATGCTGCCAAACACACTCTTGACAGACAGTGTGACAATGATTCAGTAAAAACAACCACAAATATACATGCCTATACACATACACACAGAATATTACATTCACGAGCCTACAGGAGAATTCAGGCATAGACGGTGTGACCTTTTGCCATTATCCAGTCCCTGTTCCTGTCTGCCATTTCACCTCTTTGAAGCACTTAAGGTTCACTGCAAACCCATACTCAGATACTGTATGTGTATAAATGAAAGAAACAACTAGCTCCTCTGAGCTACCTCCAAATGTGAATTAAGCTGCAGTTACTGAAGAACGCGTTCAGCAGCAGCAGGAGCACCCCGTTCATATTTTGTATGTATTAAAACAAAAAAGGCCATCTCCGTTTTGTTCTAATATCCTGCTAGTTGAGAACTTCAGGCAAGAAACAGAGGATTAAAATGGTTTTACATCCATCCCAGCTGCTCAAGCAGCAGCGCTATGCTGTAGCTGCACACAATCCTCAGACAAGATATAGCAGCAGGTAACTTTGATTTCTGGACAACGGCACTGTGGCATCCAGCAATCCCATGGTTTGTTTTTTAGAGGAGAGGCTGTCCTCTACAGCAAAATAAAACCCCAATTTTAATAAACAAATAAATCTGACAATAGGATTATCTGTGCTTCCCGGGTTAGCATCATGCCTTCCTCAGAAGGCACTAAGCACACCTTTGACACTTAATTAACACAATGAAAGAAACTAAACTTATTGGTGTAATACTAAGATTTTCTCCACACTAGTTGTATTGTCATGGCCAAATAAAAAGGACTGATGTCTGGCTTTAAAAAAGGAGGAGGGAGAGGAGATATTGTGAGAGAAAAGAATTACCCATTGATTTATTCTTTTACTTAACAGCAAAGGGGAATGAGCAATTTAAGGTCAGCAGCATATTGCTTAGCTGGCCTCAGATCCCGCAGAATTACCAGCATTGTGTGTTGCAATAAATTGCATACTTTTGTCATCCTTGTTTGTTTGAAATATGTGTGAAATGAAGAGGGAAATAGCTAAGACCAGCACTAAGGACTGCACTGGTATGCCTAGAAGGTGAATGGGAGACAAAACACTCTATTTTGTCTGGATAGGAGTGCCCCTCTAACACAGAAGTAGTCCTACTGCTGTCGTAACTGCATCCTTGCAGCAGCCCCAGTACCAGCAACATATACAGGTTGGTCAGGAGGGATGTCAGCAGTCACAGCAAAGCTATTCCTCCCTATTCTCTCCCTCTGTAACCCACTGACTCTCCCCGAAGGGCTCACTTGAATCTGTGCAGAGATAGCGTGTTGTCATTGCATAGATTCATCCTGCAGGCTGCTCAGCATCGTGCCTGCAGGTGCAGTGGTGCTAACAGTCCCTAAAGAGCTCACCCTATGCAAAAGGTACAAGTTAAACTCTGAGGCGTGGCTCAGCCAAGGCAGTGCATCACTCAGTGAGCATGGTACTGACAGTCCAAGTAACTTTCCAGACTAATGACTCTCTCATCAGTCCAGGAAAACAGATCCTGTTGCTCCAGAAGGTCAAAGTGGCCTTTATTTTCCTCCTGGCAATGCAAGCGCTGATTATAGTGCAGTATCCAAGACAGGTAATTCATGTCAAAAGGTGGAGAAAGTGGCTTTGCTTATTGATGTGTTGTCATCGCAACGTTCAGCTTTTCTGTTCATAGCTATTCATGTGAGTTACAGCAAACAATGCCTGCTCCTGGCTTTAACTTGCTCCCCAGGCAGCTATTACTCAAAATGCACAATGGCCTTTGGGACACCAAAAGATTTGCCATCGGTCTATTGACCAGGGGCAGCCTTGTACAGCACCGTGTAATGAAGTAGCATCAAAAGACATTTTTCTATAGAAAGTTACCAGGTTGGCAGCCCACAGGAATAAAAGCTGCCCCTTATTCACCAGTTAGGCTGCTTTTCTTCATGCAGTGCTGCACCGACCTCAGGAACAAGGGGGAAAACTGGGGTATTGCCAATACCAAAGGCACCGGGGCATAGGCATTCAGTGGAGCATCTCATCATAGACAAGAAGGACTATTTCACTGTGTCTCCATTTTGTTAGAGGATTGTCACTAAGAGTAATGTAATAGGTTGCTAAGACCTGTCTTCAAAACAGAAGGCAAATAGCATCCTCATGACCTCTGTACCAGCTGAAGGAAAGAGTTGCTATAGATTTGGTGGGTGTCATTATGAATGCTGCAGTTCTTCAATATTCCTTGAAATCCCAGCCCAGGAAAGACTGAGAGTCCCTCTCCAGCTTGATAAAAGTGATCCAGTTGAGGTGATTAATTAGATCCTCAATGAAATCTTCATAATCTCTCAAATTGACCTGATCATAGTAGTTGTCTCAGGCTGTGGATTGCAATAAATCAGACAGGAGGTTTTAACCCATCTGACTGTTAACACTGAGCTCCATGTGGAACACAAATGTGAATTTCTTAGCAGACATCTAGAGTTGCTGAGCAGCTCCAGTGCTGACATAATTGTCAGTGGAGTGCTCTAGCACTCCGTAGTGACATAGTTTAGAGGTGGACTTTGCAGTCTGGGGGTAATGGTTGGACTTGATGTTCTTAAAGGTCTTTTCCAACCTAGTTGAGTCTATGATTCTGTGTACCCTTGATGCAGCATCAAACAGGCTCTACAAGGACTCACTTGGAGATGCTGGTTGCCAGGATCTTGCTTCTGGCCTAAGCAAACTCCAAATTCAGTGGGACCCAAGATCTCCTACCTTGCACAGAGTATGGAAACACGGTGCTGCCCATCTAGAACCATACTTCAAACTCCTACACTTGCCCCCACCCAAGCACAGGTTTTAATGATGTGTTGAACTCACACAAGCAATGTAAATTGCCCTGAATATGCCTATCACATATGATACAAGACATGCAGATGCATGGAGCTGGCACCCAGCCCTCACCTTCTATGGGAGATTCCTCTAAAGAACTCCCTGGTGTCACACACAGTTGGAAGGTCTAAAGGAAGCTCTCCTAGAGCTACACAAAATACCACAGCCTCACACACTCAAAATCCCACTTCTGTAACTGACAGACCTCTAGGAGCAGCTTTTAATTCATTAAAACAACACAATTTCTCAAAGCTTCCAAGATTTTTGTGCATTTTAGAGTGAAAGGCCATTTATTGCACTTTCACGTGTAAGCTGCCTACAGCTCTATATTGGGGTGTAAAGCAGATGAGCAAAAGGCCTTTAAACTAGTGTTGTTGCACCTCTGATCTTGATTGATGTTGACACCAATTAGCAGAAAAGGAATCTTATCTTCCAGATAAAGGAAAAGAAGATTTTATTAAGCTCTAAATGCCAAGAGTCAGAATTCAATGCAAAATTCATTAGTGCTTGTGGCAGGAGTCCTACCAGCTATTGCCAAGGGGTTAAAGGGAAATAAAAATTACATAAATAAGATTTTCAGAACCTTTAAATCCAAGCTTGAACAGTAACTGCATTTGGGTGATTTGAGCTTGTTACTCCATATCCCTACGTGTAAATGCTGTTTTGTTAAGCTCACTAGTTTTAATCAGAGGCAAATCCTACTGAAATCAGTTGTGCTCCTCTGAATGACAAGCAAAAATCAAAATAGAGGTCATATTTTTGTCATTCAGTTCTAAATATATTTTTTTTAATAGAGCATTCACCAGGTAAAGGAAGAGGTCTTCATATTGTGTAAATACAAATTTTAAATGCATAAATATATGCATGCATATATATGTATTTATATACAGGATCAAATCTGACTTTAAATTTCTGGCTCAGGTACAGCCAGCGACACAAAACAAATGACACTTGTCTTTCTTTGCAGACTTTTAACCAGAAAAATAGAGGGGTTCTGCAAGTTCCCTCATGTTGTATCACTACTAAATCCCAGTTTAACAAAGCTCTGAAACAGTGTCGGAAAGCTTTGTAAAAAGAGAGATTAAATATGCTTTTTATGAATTAGAAATAAGGTTGGGACAGTGAGGAGTCTGGAGAACTTTGAGCACTTGCTCTGTAAGAGAAGTGCCATCACTGCTTTTTATTCTAATTCACAGCTCTTAAAGAAACTATGTTTTGGGCAGGAAAAAATAGAATCATAGAATAACTAATTGGGGAAGTTGAGGCAGTTCCTTCCTATGGCTTGTGTTCACAGCACGCATAAATCTGGTTGCGTGTTCAATGTCTCCATGTTCATTAGATGGTGTTTTGCTTTCTAATGCTCTTCAGCTTTGTAAGGGAAACTATAGTTCCCCAAAAACCTGCCTGTCCAGAAACATCCCCCCAGATTTGATTTCCTCTCTCCTTACAGGGTGTCTGTTCTTTCAGTTCAAAGGACTGCGCACACAAATACTAATTTCTTACAACTCAATTTACCCAATGATAATTCAATTTCAACGTGTCCTAAGACACGTTCTTCCTCTGGCAGAGGGTCCTGATGACCATCAGTTTACATCTACTTGTCAGAAACCCCAGAGCAAATGCTGACTCTGAATTTACCTTCCAGTCTCATTTACTGCCTCAAATGTCATCAGAGTTTTTGACAGCAGTATCCTACACTCATAGCTAGAAATCTATTGCCATTTCTTGCTTGCTGTGAACGTTAGGGATTTGGTTTATACACCTCTTATCTTCCAGGGCTAAGCACTGCAGCTCTGTTTCACTTTACCAGTGTAATGCTGTTCTCCTCAAAAGACTTAATCCCAGATTTATTTAAAAATTAAAGCATCCCGTTGCTGTCTTTGCACCATTTGTTCCTTCCCTCCAACCAACCATTCTTCCTTCTTTAATACGTACCTGTTGTGTCCCTGCTGCTTGTGGCAGGGGTTCGTTCTCCTGTTATAGATTTGAGCAACTTGTCACACAGTGAGAGCTTTGCTTTCTGATGGGGGCTAAGCACTGGGTTTATTCTTTAAAAATCCTTAAAGGTTGCTTATAAAAAACCCCAACACCGTTCTCTGTTGTTAAATCACACGTTCTGAACATTGGGGAGCCTAAGAACTTTGATTGGAAAAAGGAGAATAACTCTAGAAATGGGGATGTGGGATTTCAAGGAATATGTTATATAGACCGTTACTCTTACGTGTTTCTATACTGCCTCAGTTGCTCCTCAATCCTTTTTAGCCCCATTATGTTCTCATGCTATTTACATGTTCTGTAAATGAAGATGGATCTCTGCTCATTGATGGTGGTTATCTAAGCAGCTCTTGGTTTTGGATCTTGATCATACTTCCTAATGTGCCATTTTTATAGCAAACCTTTTCCAACATCACATTTAAATGTGGAGAGAAAGAGGGTTCTTACTCTGAACGTAAAACCCACCTAGCAAAATCTCAGCACTGGAGCTAAAGCCACACACCACCAATCTTCATTGGGCCTTCGATAGCAAGTAACACATTGCTAAAAGCTGTTCCCCCCTCTAAAGGATCTCAGTAATAAAGTATTGAGGAATCTCTGACCAAGAGTTAGAGACTATGATTGTACATAATAATTGAGAAAGCCTCCATCCAGAGAAGTATTATGCACGGTTTCAATCTCTGCAGCTCTAGCAGGACCTCTCTCCTGCATTCACAGTACTGTGGGGGAATGTGTGAGAAACCAGGAGATGAAATGTACGTTTGTCCTCTTTCTCTTGCTTCTTGGTGAGGAAAAGACAGGAAAAAGCTTGCTGTGAATCTGTCTCTCATAACTATGCTGGAGAACAACTTGGAGGACCAGAGTGGGGTATTTACCAATCTGAAATAATGGGGCATTCACTCAATCACACAATAGATATACCCTCAGTATATCTATTATTACAGCTATACTATAATAATTATATTATTACTATATCTATCTTATTTCAGTTAATGAAATAAGAAAGAATTCTGGGTTAAAAATCTATTTGCAGGGAGTCAACTCAATTTCACCATTATGTAGAGATTCCATTAGTTCTTCCTTCATAACAAACAAAGAAGACAAGACTTCATGGGATTTCACATTTACAGTATATCAACAAGAACGTTTTAAAGCTTTCTGATGCAGAGACAAGGCAAAATTTGCAACTCAGTTCCTTTTCTCACTATGGAGTTACCTGTAAGCAGCCATGCAGAGAACAGAAAATGAAAATTGAGTGGTTTTCATAGATATTAATTTATTGCAGGACCCCAGCAGAAATGCTTACATTGCCATCCCTGTCAGATTCTATGAATCCACAAATCCTGCTAAATACCTAATATCACAGCTAAGGACGTGCCTAGATGTGCAAGCTGTCAGTTATTTATAAAAGGCCTTTTATCAAGACCAGCACTGACAATAATATCTGCAAATGGCGGAGTACCCTTAGCTGTCAAATGCGAAATCATCATCCAGCTGTGTGATAAGTGTAACTGCCAGGCACTAAGTCTACAGGCAAAACATAAGGGGATAAACAACAGCTACCACCAGGACACCAAAAATGAACCTGACCAGAGAAAACACATGAGCAAAATAGTGAGGTTATTGTTAAGCCTGATCCTGTTGTCACTCCAGCATCCATTGCTGATAGCGAACATCAGGAGTCTACCTAGAGGTGTCAGCAGCATTTCTGTTACTTCTGTTTATTTTATACATCATTGTACAGAATGATCAGACTTGATTGTGGTAAAATGTGAGTCATTGACAGTGATTTTAACAGGTACCATTTCAACTGATGCTTCACACAAGTCATGATGGGTGTAAATGGTAGAAGTATGGGCATGCACGTACTTTGAATCTACTCCATGATCCAAACTATCTTCCATCATGAATGACAGAAATAAATACAATAATCTATATCAGGCCACTGTTATCACCACCATTGCTAGACAGAGAGAAGGCATTATAATAGGTTCCATGAACTTGTATAACATCTTCTAGAAACCATATAAACTTTTAGTACCTTCACTGTGGCAGGGAGCTCCACAGTCTAGCTGGAAATTGCGCCAGTTGTCAGATTCCCACAAACAGGATTTTCTTAACTTATTGAGTGAGGGTATTTCTTTTCCAGCCTAACAGAAAACAATAGTCACAGCCCATAGAACATGTAGACATACCCCACGACCGCAGAAAAGCACCAACAATTAGTCAGAATCCCTTTATTGCCTGACAAAAAGTAGACGTATACTATCAGTGCAGACCAATCTTTTGTGTAAATTTGACCCAAAGTGCAAATTACACAGTAAGTGAGATGAATTTCAGAACACTGATCATTTTGAGTCAGTCATTTGAGGAATTACTTCTTTCAAGCAAGCTAAAACTGCTGGGCTTGACGGCATCTGACAGCTGAGTGGATAGAATACCTTAGTTGAATGACAAATATCTGAATACTCCAAGCATTTACTGTGTACTGCTGTCAGCACGTTAGTGCGTGTATGTCATGGCACTCCAAAAATCCAAGAAGGATGCTTCAGAGCCAAAGAACAGTAGGCCTGTGTCCATACGGCATCATCTTCACAAATGGCATTAACATCTGATCTTAATTAAATTAGTTATGACCATTTGCTAAATGGCTCCTAATACCAGAGCAAGCTGGACTGTTCCCAGAAAGTCCCCGCTGCTTAAGTGCTTAACATCACTGAGCAGTTCCAAGAGAGCCTTGGGAGGGCATGGACCGAGACTCTCTGCCTGTAGATCCATCAGCAGCTGCTCATGACACTGGAAAAATCCAAAGTATGTAATTATTTGTAATTATTAAATTACACAAATTGATCATCACTGCAGAGGGTTTGCACATTGAAAAGTTTACATAAAACCATGCAAGAAACAGAGCCAATGATGCAGACAGCAACATGAACTGACAGAAAAGGGTACTTGTACCAATGTTTTTAGCATGTCAGAATGAGCAACTAGCCTCTGATCATAGAAAACCTTATTTCTTGCAGGTGACTTAGGCATCTCAGTCCAAAATTAGGACTTCAGTTGTAAGCACTTCGTGTGAAATCAAATCCATATTGACCTGAGCAGCTTTCCTGGATATCTGATTAGCACATCCAAAGCCAACTGCTTATGAATTCGGATGAAACACATGCAAGTCCCCTCCACCTGTGGGCTCAATAAGCTAACTAAACAATTTTGCACATCCAAGATTGAGGGTGATTCACTCACAACTACCTCCTTGTCTATCTGAGTATCACACTAAAATGCACACTTTTCTGAAGGCCAGAGAAGTCAAAATGCAAAGTGAGCACCTGTAAGAGCTCAGTGTCCAAATGGAGGTGAAGGGGAGATGAGGAGACCAATGGCAATCAAATAATGCTGTAAATCACTGAACTCACACAATACTCTTCAGCACTTGTATGTGTGCTCTGTGTGGGAAAGATCAGGATTTGCAGTTTGATAGGCTGCAATGGATCAAAATTGCATTGTCTTAAAGGATATCTTGGGCAAGCCAAAATCAGTAGGTCTTTCTGAGGCTCATCCTCTCTGACATCATGAGAGCAGTAGCTATTACCAGAGAACACATGTTGCATGAAAAGTGGTGCTGAAAAGTCTTCTAGCTACAGCAAAAATACAAAAGCTGTGGCAGCTGCACAATTGGACATGGTCAACATAATAAAAGGATATTTAAAATTAGCATAGATTTAAAGAAAGAGAGAAAGAAGAAAAGAAAAGAAAATTAATTTACCTAGTAGGCTGAGAATGGATTGGACAGCTTGGAAACCTCACAAATGAGTCAGCTAGAAGAACATGCAGAAATGTGGTCATTATAAATACAGAGATATGTGTGTGAATTAGAGACTGGTTGAACAGTAAAGCACATCGTGGTCTGCAGCATCATTAAAGAGTTGGAATAGACTAAGGATTTAGCCTGGATGACCCATTGGTCCATCTCTCATGTTCTCTTTATGAAACTATCAGAAAACAAGAAAAGGACGTGTAAGAGGAAAAGGGAAGCACACACATGAAAGGATAAACAACTCTCTTCCCTTTCTGCAAATCAGAACAAAGGCAAAAGATTGAAGAGACTTTTTCAAGCCCTAATGGTCCTTGACAGGAAAGAGGAAATAATGCCCTAAATGCCAAAAAGTGGCAAGGAGAGGAAAGAAGGCAGAATGTCACGGTTACAATTTGTTTCCAATTCATTTTCCCTCTCCAAGGTTCCTTCTGCCCTTTAAGAAATTTGTACTTAAAAAATAATGGACTAGACAAATTCCAAACCAGAAGCTCAGTATAATTCATTTTAATGCCACTCCACTTGGCTGGGCAATACAATAGATCATCACATTGCGAGAGAACCCTTTGGTCCAGACTATGTATCAGACTGAACTTCTAGATACGGAGCGTATTTATCATGACTCTGCTGTCACACGAGGTTATCGTGCTGGCATGCAATATTTCTCCATCTCTCCCTTAGTGAATTTGGTTCTTTTTGCCAAAATGGAGCTAATCAACATAAAAAACCTATGCTGACTTTTTCAAAGTGAGGTGCCCAGATTTAAGCATCTACCATAACATGCACAGGGAAGGTATCAGCAGTGTGGTTCCACATAGTCTTCAAGACTATTTTTCTTAGTATGAGCCAGTGTTTAGCCTTGGAAAGATGTGCTGGTTTATACTTAGTTTCAGCTACACCAGATACCCTTCACTGCTTCTTCTGTTTAGAATAAGCTCCATGAATAAACAGAGGATTTCTATTTTCTTAAGGTTATTCCCCTCAGCATAGAAAAGGAATAAAATTCAGCATGCTTTGGGCTGCTTTTTTTCCGAGATCCAGTGACAAAACACTTGGAACACACCAGACTTGGGGTCACTTATTGTTCCTCTACTAGGAACCCAAGCTGAAAGGTCCAGGACATCACAGGAGACATGTCAAAGACCCTGGCATCAGAAAAAGTGTCACAACTAATTAAAACTTTGTTTTGGAAGACACTCAGTGCTTGATATTTCCACTGTTTTCATGGGAAATCAGTGTTCTGAACTGACAAATCAGGTCATTTATTCAAGCTCCTTAGTGTGAACTGATGTTGCTGAACTTAGCTCTGACTGCTCCTGTGAATGTTGATCTCGGACATTTAAAATACATGAGGGTAGGAGAAATAAAAGCCTCTTTTTCTCAGAGGTTGTTGTCAATACTGTTTGTTTTTTCTGGTCTTGTTTTCTCTTCCAGCATACATGCATTTCTGTCTATAAGTGACAAGTTTGACCAGACCAGCATTGATTAAACCAAACTCACAGACTCACTCAATAGTTCAATGATTAAGGATTGCTGGAGGAAAAAAAAAGCATTTATTTTTCTTTTGCCTTCCATTTCCAGCTAGGAGTGAAGCCAGCAGTGACAGAAATCTGCTGTGCAATGGTTTTTCTATGCTATTTCCATCCAGAAAGCCTCATGAATCCCCTAAGAAAGGGGGGATGATCTCATGAGAGTCCCATCTGGTTCCAATGAGCTTCTGGGGTCTGAAGGTCCCTTCCGTCTAACTAGATTACTGCAAACTCTCTGATGTCCATCTTCCTCCTCTCCTTAACATTCCTTAGCATTCACAGCACTGCAGCTAAAGTTCCTCATCCATTACCATTCAGGCTGTATATCTCTTTACTGACAGTCCTTAGCACTTCTCATCATATCTCTAATTCTGCCCTTAAGGCCTTGTGTTGCTCCTTCCAACCCATATTTATGGTCTTACCTTTATTCTTTACCCCTTGTTCTGCCCTCGCACTCTTTCCTCAGGCTATTTCTTTCTTCTGGTCCATCAGGGCTGTACCATCCTCCTGCTCTTGCTTTTACTCCCTCACTTTCTATCCCTTCAACAGATTTCTCCCTCCACTCTGCAAGAACCAGAGCTACAGCTTTGGAATGCAGTCCTGCAGGCCAGGTTCTCTGAGATAAGACAATGAAAAGTGATGTTTGCAACACGGAGGGAAAAGAGACTGTGAACACCAACATCTGATAAGTCTCCAGTGAGCTACAGCTTCTCCAGTGCTGCTGTTGGTGAGCAATAGGACAATGGTTTCAAGATGGTCTGCCCTGGCATGGACTTGCTACTGCAAGTGTAATCCCACAAATGCCTGTGATGGGAAATAGCTGGGGACAGAGAATAAGAATCAGAGGTGAGACTTGGCAGCACCTTCATCTGTACGTAGCAGGAGGCAGGGCTCTTTCAGGCTGAGCCAGTGCCCTCGGTCAGCCTTGAGTCCAGCCAAGGAGAAAGATGGCTTGAGTTCACCTAAGCCTTTTTCCTCAGATCCAGGCTTGAAGAATATAAGGCTGGAAAGAGCAAAAACCATTGTGTCTAGGGAGAGGGGACTGGGAAAGTGTTGTCTGAGAGTACTCAACTACTGTGTTTTTCATCATGGCAAATTTCACATTTAGTTCAGTGAGAGCAGGCTGTGGCCAAAACCAAGCAAAGTCCTATTTCTTGGGTTGCATTGCTGAGTCCAGGATGAAGAGTTTAACCAGACAAATCTCTTCTGATATTGGCAGCACTTCTCAAACAAAGTTTCTTTAAATGAGCAGTGTTCCCTAAGATTTTCTGGCTATACCATACCCAGTATATACCCAGAGACCAAGTAAATGGGCTCTTTTGAATGGTTTGGCTATTGCAGATCACCCTGCAGGACGCAGCAATGCCTAAAAGCTCAGGTCAGATGGTCACAGCAGGCAACTGGGATCCAAGAGTTCTTGCACTGGCATGTTATCCTAAAGCACTGGTATAAAGCAATTGACATTTCTGTTCTTCACTTAATATGAGCTTAGTTAGCATTACTTGAAATAATAGATGGCACATTACCTGAGAAATGCTTTAAAGTTGTGAAAATGTTAAGTATCATAGAAGAGTAGAACGAGATCCCCAGTCTCATTGTATTGATAGATATGAAAATCAGGGCTCCTGCTGTCTCACATTTTCAGAGTAATTGCTAAAAGAGAAAATGATCTATTTGTCAAGTCAACTCATTAAACAAATTGAGACTTTGAACTACTTGATTTGGGTGCAAATTCAATCAGGGAGTGAAGGGGTGAATTGACACAGAACACACTTCCCATCTCCTGCCCTAGGGCCATTTTAGATATTACAGTAACACAATATCCTTACTGTTATTTTATAATCTAGCTGAAAATCAGCATCACTCTGTGCGTCTTTTCCACAGCGAGCAGAGGAAGTGCTTATTCATACATCTGTAGTTAAGATGCATTTAAATGCGTAAACAGACACTGTGAGGGGGCTGAATGTCTCCCACCTGCACTAATTCCAGCAGAATGAGGACAGGGAGAGCAGTGCAGACATGCTGATACAGTCACTTTGGGGATCAGTACCCATTTGCTCTTCAGCAAACACATAAGCAAGCAGAAGTGTGAATTACAGAGACCTGTCTAGCTCCCTCCTATCTTGCTGCTGGCACAGTTCATGCTCCTACACTGCATAAAGAGGTCCTGGCCCCATAACTGCACCCCAAGAACCTTTCATCAGGCCTCTCAAAGTCGAAGCTTGAGCTTTTTCAAGGATTCATTTCAGTATCTGAACAAAATCAATCCTACTCATTCCAATTAAGCCGCCAGTAAATAAATCTTGTGTGCTGTCATTGCAGGTTTCGCTGTCGTGTTGCAAACAGCTTAGAAATTTTCCCAAAGCACCTGCAGTGCTCTATTTGCTTCTTTTTGACAGTTAAAACTTCTTACTTCTGTAACCACAGTGTCTGTTGGAGGCATACTTCTGTGCTGAGCAGAATCTGTGCTGCGTTTACAGAGTAAAAGCCAATACAAAGAGCGCTCACTGTAATGAACAGTGTTTGGAACGAAAAGTCTAATGAGTGTAGATGCTATCAAAGCTGTTCTCTTGCTCAGAAGTGAATGTTAATGCCAATTACTCATGTTATTTGATTAAACTCTCTCCGAACATTAAGTACTGCAGAAAAAAATCCCTCCATCACAAAATATGCACATTGCACTTGACTCAGAAGCTGGTACCAAGAATCCAGGAGCAGTGTTCTCTGTGTTGCTGCCCTTCAAGGAATAATGCCATGAAAGTGCCTTGGAAGTGATTTATAAAGGATGTCCGTGTTGGGTATTCCACTGGAACACAGTCAAATAAGTGGACACGAGACTAAGATGTACTTCCAGGGCAAGGGAAGTACTTGCAGGAGTAAATGACTGAATGAGGACATTTTACATGGACAAACAGGAGGTTCCACTAAAGATGTGTCAGTTCTCAAGATCTGCAGCTGGGAATCATATAAACCATGACAGTCAGCTAGCGATCTCTCATGGCTGGAGTTGAGGCTACTGCCTCAGTTTGACTGGATCCATGAATTGTTCTGGGGTACATCTGCAGCAATCTTTTCTATCAGTATTTTGATACGATACAAAAGGAGAAGGCACCCTGTATATATATAGACTATAAATATATATACACTATATGTATATATATACACTATATCTGCATACTTGAGCTCTGAAATAAGCAGAAACCAGGAAGAAAAGTCAACATCAGGTTCCTCTTAAAATGGGAAAAGGCTCGTTGTCAAAGCTAGAGGAGTACATGTTTCTTCATCATTCTGTTCATGAAATCAGAGTTCAAAAGCAGAAAGGATGCTTAGTCTATTCCCAGCCATCTTCTCTATCTCAGGTCATTGCACTTCATGCAGGTACCACTCCCTTGAGCCAGATGTTTGCTAGAGCTGTGACACAGTGACACCCCAAAACAGCCCTTGGCACACCGAACTACACAGCAGATGTAATATTGGGAACAGACAATAACAGGAAAGTTTAGAATTGAAATAAAACCAAAGGTGGCTGGTGGAAGAGCTGCTCTTCCTTTCCATCCCTGGATTAAGATTGGGTTGAAATCTTCCATCCACAGCCTTGGGGGTCTCAAGAGCATCCAGGACTCGTTGTACCTGCCTTGCAGCCAGCACTTATCAGAGCACTGCTCACCAGCAGAGTTCACAGCTAAATAGATGTATTATATAAAAGCTGGGGGGAGAGAAGTGGCAGGAACGGGGAAGTGTCTTGTCCAGGGACAGGCAGGAAGGCATTAGCAGAACTGGAAAAGGCCACGAATGTCCCAGTTCCAAGGACTGTGCTTTAAATATTTAACTACCCAATGTTTACCCCATTTGTTATTGACAGATCACAGCACCCGGCATAAATAATGCTTTACACTTTGAAAATATCACCTCATACATCTTCATGACAGGCGCGTGCGGTGGGTGGGCAACCAGCGTTATCCCCACTTTACCAAACTGGGATGCTCACACATCACAGCCAGTAGAGAGAAAACTGCAGTGATCAGGTTAGGGAGAGCCCAAAGACCAACAAATGCCCCTAGAAATCTCCCCATGAACCTTGCAAATAGAATCATAGAATCATAGAATAGTTAAGGTTGGAAAGGACCTTAAGATCATCAGATTCCAACCCCCTGCCTTGGGCAGGGACAAATAGCAGAACTTAGTGCTTTAAATTTAAAGCTATGGCTGCTCGAGGATAATTTGCAAGTTATGAGAGTGACTCAGGCTGAGCAGGCAATTCACAAGGAACAGTCTAACTAAACGACCTCCAACAAGAGGAGGTGATCAGCAAGGTGGCTGGGCTGGGGAGCAAAGCCCCAGCTCACTGGGGATGCCTGGATGCCGTACTTGCCATGACAAACCTCTGACCATTGGAACTGCTTCTGACAGCAAGGCAATTCTCACACAAATTTAAGTTAGCAGGAGAAAAAAGGAAGAGATTGGAAGTAATGGGGGACATATGAATCACATCTGCAAGTCCTCGTGTAATTTAGTTTTGAAATTTAAGATTTAAACTAATGCACTCCTCGGCCAAAAGTTATTCTAGCTTCTCTAGGCAGGTAGTAATAGAAAGAAATGTGATCTTTTTGATTAAGCCAGAACATTTACTGCCACTGGGAAGTGCTGCACATAATGTACCTCGGGGACATGGTGCTTTCTGCAATTTCTGCTACAACTGCAATATCTTACAGTAAACCTTCAAAAGTACAGTATATAGGAAGTCTCAAATCATCCTCACTAACTGCACTTATACAACAGAGCACCTATCTATTAAGGTATTAGAGGTGCTTCCAATAAAACAAATGAAGTCCCGGTTCTCCTTCCAAACACCCAATATAAACCCAAATAACTTGCCTTACTTCTGCAGCATTATTCCAGATTTAAATCTGTTCAACAAGGTTCTTAAATTTATGCCTTACTTGAGCACTTGAGTGTTTCTATGAGTGTCATTGGGGTTGCTCTCATAAGCTTTAAATTCTACGGTATCTTTGAGAATGTAAGCATGTGCCAGGGACTAAAAACTGACCTCTAAGGATAAAAACAACAGAGCTGAAAGCTAATACAAAACCATTAATGAAAATCAAAAGGCTTCAGGGGAAAAAAGAGAACTCGTAATGTTTAGAAAGACAGTCAAGTCCTGGGAGGAAAAAGGAGAGCTGAAGTATGGAACTTGCGCCTTCATTTCGAATACTCCCTTAGCCTTTAGTTCTGCCTCAGGATCCCATTGTCCTGGCGCTGTAGAGAGAAAGGCTGAGTTTCTGCCTCCTCAAATGCTTACACCTGAGATGTCCACACTTAAGATTTCTACTTAGCTGTAGCTGCTTAAAACCCCTACAAATTCCACCACTATCTGCAATCTACCATTAAGGAAAGTAAGGTGTGGGAAAGAGAAATAACTTACCTAAGGCTTTATCACGCACTCAGACACTAGGAAATGAGAGCTCGGTATCCATCTATTCTACCATCACAAATAGAGAAAAATCTATGTATGTTTAGCAATGAGCTTTTGGGGTTTTGCTTGCCACTCAGGCTCATGCAGGGAATGGAAATTTCCTGTTCCTGTCAACCTGAAATGCCTTCGAGGTCACAGCTGCTCAGCTGGAAGATAGTAAATACCACAGCCTCATTTTCTTAATGCACACAAGAAAGAGATAAACCTAACCTTGTAAGTTTACTTTGGGATCATCTTTGGAGTCCATGCAACTCCCAGCTCAGCCAGTGTAGGATGCTTAAGTGATATTGCAACATGAATAATAAATCTTAACTTGGGAGCAAGCAGGAAACTATTTTATGCTAACAAATGGTGCTGTAAAAAGCCACTTCAGAGCTCTGTGCAAACACAGGGGAAAGACCTACCTGGCTGTGGGCATGTTAGATTGCCCAAACAGGGCACATGTACACTTGCCTTGCTGTCTACAGGCAGGTCTTTGTCTACCTTCTGCTCTGGACCGCATATCTGCTGTACACCTTGATTTCCTCCCTGAATCACCATCCTCCTAATTAAACTGAATGCTGCTTAATTCAGCCAGCTTGTAAACGCCACATTCATTATTCAGAGTTCTCCAGGTCTGAGGGAACTGAAGGGAAACGAAAACAAAGCTCCTCACAGAATTTAACACCCACTCTGCTGGTCTGCAGAGACCCAATTTGGGGTGCAGCACGGCTCCCACCATCATTGTACAAACAGATGTGGAAAGAGATGGCAGCTGAGCATCCACCAGGAAGACCACAGGGGCCCTTCCTTTAGAGTGGTCAGAGCCAAAGGACATGGGGACAATGCTTCAACAGGACCACAGGAAGAAGGAACATCCCTTCCAAGTGGTTGGTGCTGATTCTCCCATCTCCTTTTCCAAAGCACAGCAGATGCTGCCCACGGAGCAGATGCTGCCCATGGAGCAGATGCCAGACCCCAGCTGTTGTGCTGCTGAGCTCCAGCATGCCTGTGCTGCCCATGTGCTGGAGCACAAGGCTCTGCTTGCTGGCTCCCAGCTGCCCAATGGCTTGAAGGATTGGAAGGGAATATTATACTCTCCCACCTGCTTGTGCATTAGTCACAAGCCAGAGAAGGATCCAAGCCTTTTGTTTGCATCCTCTCGCGCCCTAGGGAAGTATGGGATCTGGTTGAGGCTCACAGGAAAATGGCAACCCAGCTATTTGTCTAGGCTACATACAAAGAGCTCTGCCTCTGTGATGGATTAGAGTGGGTGTCTCGACAGGGCTCCATCCTTTATCTTCTCTTTCTTCAGAGGTTGATGAAAAACATACTAACAGATCAGTGCAAGAATAAAACATGGAAATAGCCAAACATAACCACAGAATGGAGTGAGAGAGATCAGGAGTGGAAAAGTTAAGTTTACAGCTGGACACGCATTTCCAGAGACAGTTGCAGTTTGATGCAAAATCATTTAGACACTGGAGCTGAACACAGTAAGTCAGAACAGGCCAAAAGCTGGGCTAGTTTCACCTGGAGCAGTGATATTTTATCACAGAGTTCCCACGTATTTTGACTCTTCCCTCACTGGACTATGCAAAATCAATGGAAGTTGCTGTGGGAGCACTCACTCTCTCCCTTCCTTCATCTGGCCTTCCTATCTCTGTCAAAACAAGGCTCTGCATCCACATTTTCCTGCTCTCAAAGGACCCCCTCACACCCAACTGCATGTTTTTCTCGAGTGCAGCTCTCTGCATCTCAGCTCTTGACAGTAGTGTTCACTGAAAGAAAGCCAGGATGATAATACTCACCCAGTGATGAGGCCACTCACCAAAGTGAACTGAATTCCATCATTTCCTCCATAACCCACGCTTTGAGCTGATTTTACATTTCTCTGATCAAGTAGAGAAGAGATCTGAAGGCAGCTGCCTCAGATCACCTTGACCTTGGCCTGTTTCTACCTCCTTGCTTTTATGGATCCGGGTTCCTTGTTTTTATATTAAGAAAAAGGCCTCGAAGCAAAATTATCTGTTTCAGGTTGAACAAAACACCCATTTAAATCTAAAGGAAAGGTCTTGAACGTACAGATAAAACAGCTTATTTTAGTTGGACGCCTAAACAATATTGCACTGCCCTAATCAGATCAATGTGAAGACCCTGTCAAGATATTTCACCACAGTACTTAAGCACTGTAACTGATGGTACAAACATGACTTCCAAATTTTTACTTAATTAATCATTTTCTTCTCTATAGGCATCCATAAGGAGGGGTTTCAGGAGGATTATTTACTGAAATGATCTTAATAAGTGTGACTATGTTTAGAACTGTTCACATTTCTGAACAGATGCACTTTCACACGCACACGTGCTCATTTCCCTTATTATTGGGTTTTAAAAGAACTGATTTCAGATTTGGTTCTGGACAAAATCCCAAATTCAGAGCTGTTTGGGAACTGTTCATATTCGCTTTACTCATGACAGGAGTATTTGATGCTGTTCTCAGTGTGGTTTTGGACTGTTGGAGCATCTTTTTTCATATGGAGAAATAACAAATGTTAAGTACCCCCGAGTCCAGGTACCCCCGTTGTGTGATTTGGTATACTAGTTGTTAAGAACTTGATTAGCATAACTTGCTCAGCATTAGCAGCTAGATGTGCTGAAGCCCCAGGCTGCAAGCTGTGAACTTTCATATGCTGAAACTTTTACCTGCTTAAGTAGGAGACCCCAGAGCCGGTTCCCACCTAAAGATAAGGAAGCAAGGAAGGACACTACCCCCATCAGCAGAAGCTGCAGCTTTCAAGATAAGAGATGGAATGGCCTTTCTATGGACAACAAAGAGACCCAATGAAGAACAAGGAGCCCCCAGACCCGGATATTATTATTGGACCAAACTGTTGTGTGAGGAGTGGGAAACTTTGATTGTAAGGGTATAACTGCACAGGGATTTCTTTGTTTGGAGTCCCTCTCCAGAGGCCCCCAGCTTGAGCTGTATCTTGCTGCTGTACCAAATAAACTCATGCATTGGATTCTGCCTCAGACTCTGAAGGGGAAACTGAGGGTGGAGGCAAAATGTCTGTGTGAGTGTGTGTGTGTGTCTGGAGTCAGCACAGGGCACCCACAGTTCACTGGACCTGCCCCACAAAGGGACTGCCAAGTCTTGGTGGTTAAAGTCTCTGGTGGTGGGAATGTGATTCCTTGATTGAGTGTGCAACAAGTCTGTTTTCCCTACCATCACCATCCAGCCAACTATGTGTATGGACTAATGGGAGGGCTGGTTTTCATTAATAACTGGCAATAACTGGTATATTTGTGAGCCACACAAAAAGATCCCATGAATAATATTAAGTAGAATTTAGAACTCAGAGTCTGAAAATTGAGATTAGGTTTTCCAACAGCAATTTGGCTTCACTTGCCAACTAGTAATGCTTTATAAGAGACTGGGTATCAGCAGTGGGATTATCAGGCATACCATTTCCATTAGTCATACATGTGAAAATCCACATTCCTTTACATGAGATTTGTCAAACTCAACATTATGACTATCAGCTTCATTTGTGTTTCTAAAGGAAAACTATTGCAAAATGATGACACATCTAAGCAATATCCTAGTTTACAAAGATGAAGAAATATAGGAATAGTAGTAGGTTGATACTACAGACACAGTATTTTGCAAACATGGTATAAACAGATGAGCAACTTAAAGTAATAAGAGGAAATCACACTCTAATGTGTGTTTACATGGAGGGAAATAAACTGATACAAAAGAGTGCAGCTCTCAGCATAGACAAACTCAGAGAGATATCCAAGCCAGCCAGGCATAGTAAGGCCACGAAAAACAACAGCAAGTGTGAAGAAACAGAGTCCTTCAGGCTATGAGATAAACTGTGAGTTCCCATTTCAGTAGAACATAAGATATTTAGTCTGTGTCTTTTGCAAAAGGAAGAGAAGCAGTTGGCCAGGTCTGTGAAGGCACAGAGGACTATAGTGAAGGACTAAAATGGTACATGGCACCGTAATGTAGGCACCTACATCCCCAAGAAGTGACGCACCAACACACTAATCATAAGCATCATCAATGACAAATGCTGTTTCTCTCTACCGACAGCATCAAGGAATCAAATAGCAGAAACATTAGATTTAGCTTTTCAACCCTTAGGTTCCAGAACTGGAAACACCAGGGTTTTCATAGAGTGAAATACTCTCAAATGCCTTAGGGGGTGAAGAACAAGATTTAGCAGGGACACCAGATGGGCAGGGCTGGGGAAAGCTGTCTCCCATAGGAGCGATACAAGTTAGTTATCTCCCCTCTCTTAGTCTCTGTGTTTGCAAAGGGCTTCTACCTTACAATCATACTGGGAAGAGATAAATAGTGCAGGGAGGAAAGACACAATGTTTTCTGTTATATGGGTCAGCAGAGGATGCTTTTTGCCTCAGCTGCTGAAGGACTTCTGCACAAAACATCTGGAGTAATTATGTGATCAGGATCCCCTGGGTTTTCCTACAAATTATCCTCCTGCATTAATATCCAAGGAAAAAAATGACAGAATGAAAATACTCAAATGCAAAAATACAAACAGCAGAATTCTTTGGGTTTTTATCAAGCCGGTCACTAAGCACTGGGAAGTGTTACAAGCTGGTCCCCACTTCATCCATGGCCCTCCAGGTATCTTTTGATAAAGGCAAAGCCTCCAGGAGGAAGGTTGATGCATGTTTGCACAAGTGGCTGTCTTGTGGCTGCAGGGGGATGAGCTCTCACCCTTTTAGGATAATGACAGAAGAGACAAGTGTGTGTAACAGAGACCTGCAGCACCCGTCACTGCAGGAAGGCAGCGAGGCCAAATCCACTGATGAGCAGCAGTGCTTGGGAGCGCTGGAGGTGTTCGGTCCCTTGTGCCCCTCTGCTCACATGCAGCCACTGCTGCACCAAGGACATCGTAGAATCACAGAATGGTTTGGGTTGGAAAGGACCTTAAGATCATCCAGTTCCAACCCCCTGCCATGGGCAGGG
>JANHGB010012328.1:0-22764 GCA_026283785.1 Coracopsis vasa | reverse complement strand
TGATATACAGTTTGGAGCCTTTTTTTTTCTCCAAATGTCACATAAAACTGACAGAGTAAGTTTACAGAATACCTAATAAAAAAAAAAAAAAAAAAGAAATTTGATGTAGGTATTACCTACAATGGAATAATTTTTAAAACTTGAAGACAAAGATCAGTGATCAGTAGACTCTAGTAGCTGACCATAAAGCGTAAGTAACTAAAGGCCATCAACAGTCCTGAGAAGTATACAGTGAACCTCCAAAGGGTATAATGGACACTCGTAACGTTAGCAATAGCCTGTTCCTTCTTTAAGTGTTAGCTCTTTAGTTAAAACTCAAGAAGATCATACCGAAATCACACACTCCATGAAGGACAATGTAGGGTGACCATAAGTACATGTCTCACATAGCCTTTGTTATAAAATACATAAAAATTATAAACAATATTTTGCTATTAAAAAAATCACAGAAGATAACTCTTATCTAATGCTATTTAACACTGATATCCATTGCTGCTTAGCAAGTACCTGATCAATAAATCCTTGGAAAGGTACCTCTGCTGACAGTACTGCATTCCTTCTCATCTCTACCTTTAACCTATGAAGATAACTTGACAGCGAGATAATTAGGAATTGACAAGTTAATACTTATCAACTAACTTAATATTCAACACTAGCATTAACATTAACACCAGCATTTTTCCCCAAGGTGTGTGCCACTTTGCTCTTTTACATTTAGCCTTATGTATCACATCATGAGGCTTTTTTCACAGACCCAGTTGAACTTTTGTTACCACTAAAGACTTCTGCAAGAGAATGAAATTAAAATCAAATGAGATCTTCACACTCCAAACACACGTGACCATATTTAAAGGCAGGAGGAGTTATACTTACCTGACAAAGCAAGGAGATGCATTACGTCCTTCACATTAGACCAAAATGGAAATTGTATAATTGAGCCACACAGACACCCCTAAGATTTTTTGTTTATATTTGAATATCTGCAAACAGTTTTACTGCTGGGGAACATGCAGTGAGAACATGTGCGGCCTTGACAGAAGCAGATGTGGCAGAATGCCCTCATGGCAGTCCTCCAGCCCAGCACCCAGCTTGCACATGCAGTACAAGCACACAGACCTTCTCACTTGTTCCTCGCCACTGCAAAAGCTCTCATATTGCCACAAGTCTGGGAGCAGGCTTTTTCTCACAAACTCAAATATCCCCAGGGCCCAAACATAAACCTTAGCTAAGCAGCAGTAGATTCACAAACATCAGCTCACTGTTGACCCAGTACCTACAGGGAAGTCATAAGGCTTTCCAAAACAATACATCACTTCCCTACACATAGTCACCAAACTCATCTTCCAAGAGGTGATGCAATGATAAAGATTTGGGCACACTCCACGAAGGAGTGCAGCCCTTCAGCTGCCTTTGATTTTGTTAAAATGATGGTGTGTGCTTTCTTTGGTGAAAGCTCAATTAATACAAAAAAATAACTCTATAGATTGCCTTTCTAGAACATGTTGTGGTATTAGCTGGAGCAGGATTAGTCCTGTGGTACAACCCTGTGGCAAAGCTCACTTACTGTTAGCTGCCTGTTAAGTAATAGAACGTAATTGAGGAAATCAAATGACATTGCAGAAATTCAGGGTACCAGGCTCCTTACCTACTCCTATAAAAGCCTGCTGAATGTCCTTCAACACAATGGGTTAACTTTAACAGTTGAGAGATGTTGCTGCAATATATGAACACAGCATTTTCAGTTAGAGAGCTGAGAAGACTAGTGTTTTAACTGAGCGCAAGTCTGAGCATTGAGGCACAAGAAGACAGCTTCACTCACTCTTCAATCATTGCTAACCAAAGGAACACCTATGAACACACTGTGCAGCACACTTTTCAGCACTGAGACTTGCTGCACTGTGGAAGGTTTTATACCCCAACAAATGATCTTTTATCTCTATGGCTAACAGTGAGCATAAAATTCTGCAGTAATATGTAACTTTCTTTCCATTTTATAGTAGTTAATGGACATTGGCATCTCACAGCATGAGGAATCTTCTGACAGAAGAGCACTGTTTGCTTGCTGGTGTGCACACACACTCAAGAAACAACAAGAGGAAGCAAGTTGCATCCTGCAAAACATATTTAATGTAAAGCTCATTACTCTGACGCTTGTTGAACAGGATAGTGGCTTCTTCCGCTTGTGTGGCAATAATAAGGCTTTCATGAATAAACCCTGCTCCACAAGGAGCAAGAAACACAGTTGTGTAAACACAGTCCAGCACATGTAAATACCTGCAAGTTGTTAGTATCAGAATGCATAAAGATAAGAGGCACCTTAGCAGAAAATTAAAAAAAAAGTAATCTCAGACCAAAGTATTTCAAACACCTAAGCACACTTTCAATCACTGAAGTAGTAAAGGAGACTAAATGGTAACTGTGGAATCACTTACTGCATATGCTAAAGTTACCTGTGCTCATGTGAGCTCAGCTGCCCACTGACCCTGTACACAGACAGCTTTATAAAAATCAAACCCGCCAGTCAGGCTTTTTGGTCTTAGCGGTCCTCAATCACCTTCACACCCACATAGAAGACAGCACAACGTATATCATCACACAATTAGTAGCAATTTCTGCACTGAAAAGCAGACTTCTTCTTGTAATTTTAATAGCTTTTTTATTAAAATCTCCTTACACCCGAATAGTGAATTTATTTTCCACTTCAAGGCTAAAGAAAGGCCCAGATAATTTAATCCAACTACAACTGCATAGTCTTTTGTATCCAGGTAGGACAGTATTTACAATGAACTCCAGATGAGTCTCTTCATTCCATTTCACATTTCTTGCTTGCAGCCTACCTCCAGGCTTCACACTGAACCATAGCATACCCGCTTCACATTGCCCGTTATGGTTGGGTATTGTTTTAAAAAAACCACAAAAACTAAACAAAACACTGGACACACATTTGGGCCTTTATTTTAGGGTCTGAGTTAAAAAGCAAGAAGGAAGGGTAAGGGAAAAAAAACAAACAATGACAAACCAAAAAAACCAAACAATGGCAAACCAAAAAAAACCACAGCCAAATCACTGGTGTGCACCATTTCATCTGAAACATGCTGCTGAACTGATGCTCAGCAGGGCTGTCAGGAGGTACAGTCAGAGGCAGTGCTGTTGGGGTGCTTGTCATGTGCACCAATGCCTAGCTGCTAGTGATACCACCCTAAGAAACGATTCAAGGACAGGCTTTTTCCATCATCAAAAAAAGAGAGGACAAATGCATTTCAATCTATACAACTCCCCATGACACCTTCTGAAGGAAAGAGGAGGATTAGGGAAGAGAGATCTACAAAATACAGGTGAAAATGAAGTGCTGGTGTGCTACTTAAACACTAGCAAACAGGAAGCAAAGGCCCCTCCCCATGGGTTCCCACCAGCAAGCTGCCCAGGCTGGGAGGAAGCAGCCCCACCACATGACATCCCCAAATACGCTGGTAGCTATTTTTACTGGTCAGGCTTACAGCCCTCACTGCTTATTTCGGAGCAGAATGCCTCTCAAAATAAGGAAATAACATACACTGTTCTTGCTGGCAGCCAGGAGAAAGAGGTTTCGCTAAAATGGGTAGTACAAAACACAGACTGGCAGACAATCACGTACATGTTGAAGTGATTATGCATCCTACCCCTTTGCTCCAGCCCACACTAAGCAGCAGCCACAGTATCCAAAGAGACCGCACCAAGGTCCAGTTATACTGGCATGTGTTATTGCTCTGTAGCCCTCTGAAGGGTCCTAAATCACCAAATCCTCACGACACTGTATCAGCAGCAAAGCAAGTGCCTCTTTCACTCCAAACATTCAAATATTTCTCATACTTAGAATCACAAAATCATAGAATACTTAGGGTGGAAAGGACCTTATGATCATCCAGTTCCAACTCCCCTCCCATGGGCAGGGACACCACACACAAAACCATGTCACCCAAGACCCCATGCAACCTGGCCTTGAACACTGTCAGGGATGGAGCATTTACCACTTCTTTGGGCAACCTGTGCCAGTGCGTCACCACCCTTCCAGTAAAGAACTTCTTCCTTATATCAAATCTAAACTTCTCCTGCTTCAGTTTGGACTCGTTATCCCTTGTCCTATCACTACAGTCCCTAATGAAGAGTCCATCCCCAGCATCTTTATAGGCCCTCTTCGAGTACTGGAAGCCTGCTATGAGGTCTCCACGCAGCTTCTCTTCTCCAGGCTGAACAGCCCCAACTTTCTCAGCCTGTCTTCATACGGGAGGTGCTCCAGTCCCTGAGCATCCTCGTGGATGTCACGCAGGACAGCATCGAACGCCTTGCACAAGTCCAGGTGATAACGCCAACTGCTCTGCCCCTGGTCCATCAGTTCTATGGCCTCATCACAGAAGGCCACCAAATTGGTCAGACAGGATTTCCCCTTAGTGAAGCCATGCTGGCTGTCACCAACCACCTTGTTTTTCATGTTGCTTTCCAGGAGAATCTGCTCCAAGATTTTGCCATGCACAGAGGTGAGACTGACTGCTCTGTAGTTCCATGGGCCTTCCATTTTCCCCTTTTTGAAAATAGGGGTTATATTTCCCTTTTTCCAGTCATCTGGAATTTCACCTGACTGCCATGATTCTTCAAATATGATGGACTGTATTCTGTTGTATCCGAATACTGTATTGTGCATTGAGCTCTGTAATTCATTTTCCCTCTATATATTCTGGAAACATAAACCAAAGTTGTCACTTTTTTTGCTGACACCTGGACAGAAACCACTGCTTTCACATTTTAACTGATGTGCAGTCAAAGCACTCCATTTAAATTCACATTAAATTCACATAGGAAAGGGAAGAGATTTGCATATGAAAATGACAGGGCACATTTTAAACACCTTGAGAAATGTGCAAGTTTGAAATGAAGTGTCTGGAATGAAGTACATACAAGTCCCTGTCAAAGACAAGGAAAGAAGGCTCATTTCACTTTTAAAATAAGACACCTAGTTTATTGTATTAAAATATAAACCAACATGTTTTAATGGTTTCAATAAATGATGAAAGGATATTCTGAGCAATTCCACCAGAAATTCCCAGATGTACACATATATCCAGCAGTGTCCAAGACAGAAGGACACAAATTCCTGCAGCTGTTGACTTTGGCATATTTACAGGTGATGGAACAAAACAACCCTGAAATCTGAATGTCTCCTACATAGCTGAGGGTAAGGAGTAGCCTGTCCTTAGACCTAGACAATACAAGCTCAGGCAAAGAGGAGGACTGCTTGGGAAATCCCTCCTCCAGGTAAAGTAAAACCAGTTTATTACTGATAGCTTGTTATTTGCTGTAACCTTGACTATGGCCACTGAGAGCCTACAACAAGCTTACACCAGCTGGGAGGTGATTACTACACAACTTTTTGCATCCAGTGCTTCCTTTCTTTTTTGCACGACTTTGTTTCTTTAAAAGCAACATCCTCAGCTTGTTTCTAAAGTTACAGGAAAACATACATAAATGAGTGGAAATAGAACGTATTGGCATCACTTAATGAAACAGCAATAAAACAGAGCTCCAGGCAATGTCTAATAAGCAGCAAATTTGGGCAAGTAGAGTAGTTAACCGTTGAAACAACATACATGAATTCAGTGGATACACCCACTTCAGAATGCAGATTTCCCACTGCTACAGCTCAAAACAAGGGAATATTTCTGTGTAACCTGGCAAACTGGAAGAATCTTTATCTAGTGGCATATTTCTGTGCAAGCCTCATGTAAACAAGTAGCAAAATATAACAGCTATTCTCTTATTGCTCAACTTGAGATAGCATTGTTAAAAGCTTTGAAGATTTCAGACAACAAAAGACTTATTTCTGCCCTAACATTTCTCTCTAATCAGCAAAGCCTTTGCACCAGCTTGGGAAGAACATGTTTTGCTGATGTTCTGTGAAGCACTCAGCAGTGTGCCATATTACTGAAAGTTAATGCAAACTTCAGTTACTAAGCAATTTTTTAACTAAAAATCAGCTTTCAAACCCTAACTCTAGTATTTATTTGTTTTGATAACCTTAAAATCTGGTAAGCACTAACATGGAAGTCTAGTTTCTCTGCCATCTAAATGTTCCCTATGTACGTGTTTAACAGCCTCTCATCTGTACTTATTTTACCACATCTTGAATCTGAGATTCCAAGAAAAGTTGTTAGGAAAAAATGTTCAGCATCAATTCAGACTCCCAGAGGTTCATTCTTTTACTGCTTACATATTCTAAAACCTAAGAAACCACAGTATAAGGAATATCTGCTCTTTAATATCCACCATAAGAAACTGAAAACATACCTGTGTTTACTCGGTGGGTTTCCCTATGAAGTCACAGATTACATTAAGGGAACAACTTGCAGATTGCTAATGTGGCCAAGACCTCTGTCATGTTTTAATGGTTCAGTACTTATGATCTTTACCACCTTATAGATCCTCAAACTTACTTGG
This sequence comes from Coracopsis vasa, assembly GCA_026283785.1. NCBI lineage: Eukaryota > Metazoa > Chordata > Aves > Psittaciformes > Psittacidae > Coracopsis > Coracopsis vasa. Next base: position 16,296 of record JANHGB010012328.1, on the reverse strand, counting down.
CAAGATGAATACATTTTATGAATGTATTAGTTTTCCCCTCAGCTTTCATACCCATATGTATAGTTTTAAGGTACCTTTTGTGGTTTGCTGCCACCAGATGTCGAAGAGGAGTGCTCACCAAGATTATCTGGTCTACATTTATGTACATGTTGCGCAGGCAAAGGCAGTTTCTCACTTGGGGAAGCCAGATGGGGACTGGTTCTTAGATTTAGGGTGGTTCGATGTAAGATGTAGGGGCTAACCTTTCCACTGGTGATATCAGCAGACCCTGAAAAAGAAACAGCTTTATTAAAAACAGCCAAATAAGTTACACTTCCTCAAAGAGATCAGTTGTTTTTTTCACAATAAGGCTAAAAATAGAGGAAACTAAATTTGTTCTATTGAAGAAAATGGATGAAAAAGATTACTGAACAGATCTTGGGTATCCCAAAATGCATATACAAGCCCTGGAAATTGTAGGCAAGATGCAACAGTGATTCTGCAGCAAAGCTTTTCAAACAGTGTTTGGTCTTTTTATTTACAGGTACATTATTATCTAGAGAAAAATTACATAAACATAGTGCTGTTATCAGAATTCACAATATAGTGACATGACATGCTTGATTTTTCATACTTTTCTCTGCATAGAACTACAGTGTTATAGGTTATCTATTATATTCTCGATTTAGCCTAGAAGTCAAACATTACCTGGCACATACATCCTCAGAACAGAAACTTATTCCAGAAAAACAATGCTGGTAAGAAAATGAAATGCCAATAATGTGCAAACTTTGAGGTGATTCAGTATCTCTGTGGCCTGACTTCAATAACTGCAACTGCATTTATTTTAAAGGGGTACTTAGCAGGTTGCTGAACATACATTATATTTTTCAAGCCCTGATTTGTGCAGTCTTCCCAGTTACTTGCTGTTACAGTGAACCCTTGCATGAAGTACCTGATTTCACTGCATTCAGAGTAGGAAGAAACTGAGTTCTCATGAAGATGGCAATGTATTACTGCTGAGGGCAAGACAGTTTTGACTCAGAGAATTTTAATTGATTTATTGTATTGGAAATTACCACATTTTAATTACTGATACTGGTATTGAAAAAAATAAAGGCACACAAAGAAGAAGACACTCAGCTTCCCTTCAGACACCTCTCCTCTCCAGTTTCTGGTCTCCAATCACCTTGCTACACACTATACCTTCAGTGAGGTGATGGAGAACAGGAGATGGGAGGTCAGATCCCACTCCTTGTTTTTAACCCAAGCACTCAGGGATAGAGGAATCTGCTGGCTGTAGTCCCTCTGAGGTTGTACCTTTTTCTTCAGAGTCCCCCTGCAGCCCTCACCACCAGCCACTAACAAGTCAGACCCTACATAGCTGTTAAGTGCCTCTGACTTCATCAGGAATTACACTGAAGGAACTGTGGGGCTATGGAGGGAGCAAACATGACTCCATCACAACACAGTACTCTATCACTCCACTCTTGTGGCCTTTAAGGTTAGACTCACTCCACATCTATTCTCCTGTAAGTTCCAGGCAGTGGTTCAAATAATGCTTTTGAATGACTAGCCCAAGTCTTCCATCACAAGACTTTGTTGCTGTTACACAGTATATGCTTAGCTCCTCATACATACATCATCAGGAGAATGGTAGTTATTAAACCCAAATAAACATATTATGCTAGTCTAATACCACAGAGCTCCACGAAAACTAACTTGGCACTAACTGGCACATCTCACATTAACTACTTTCACCTTCCATCATTGTCACTGGAAATGTTTGCACAGTTACCAGAGTAAAACTAATCCAGCAAACCAAAAGAAAACCTACCCACTCTGCTCAGAGGATGTTTGCCTTTATAAAACATTATGAATACCTTTATTCACTACTTCTGGAAGCCCATCTGGCTCACTGACTGTGCTCTTCTCACCTAGTAGATCTTGACAGACATCATCCTTCCTTTTTTTCTTGGATAAAGTCTCTGGCACAGGGGATCTTGGGTCTCCGTTATCTTTCCTGTTGTCTTCATGTCTCTGCCTTTTACTTGAAAGCTTAGTAGCATCTTCAGCTGCCCTCATCTCTTTGACAGACTGATTGCTCCCTGTCAGTGAGTTATCTGAATTCGGCGAACGAGTGCTGACAAGATCACTTGTTGGCTGTTTCAGCTGCGCACTCAACAAACTGACTTGTGTTTTTAGCATCTCATTTTCTTCCTCTAGTTTATAATATTTAACAATTAGAAAACAGTATTTCTCCAGGTTCTCATTTGCTTCTCTGGTTTTCACTTCTGTGGATTCCTGTAATTCTTCCAGTTTTAACTTCAGCTCCTCCATAACAGCATTCTCATCAGCACCTTTCAAAGCAAAATATCATTATAACTGACAGAAAAATGCATAGATAAGAACTTACAATGGAATGGTCACACATCTTTTAATGATTTATACATGTTCAGTAACTGTGCCACTAGGAAACAATAAGTGACAGTGTATAACAAAGTCAGTGATAAGACATAATAATGTATTTGTTAAATAGGGAACAAACATGCACAATTTGCAAAGAATCTTTGACCAGTGAAGGGGCAAACATTTCCCTATCATTTTGTAACTGCTGAACACTCGAGTTTGTGCCCCTAAACTTAAATATCACTTACAGTAGAGTGCATCTTATGGGAGAAGCCAAAATCCAAAGAACAAAACATAAGAATCAGTGGGGAAAGGTGGAAAACTGTAAAAGAACTTGTACATGAACTTTGGTTATTAAGAAAAACACTTCCCTTTTTCCTTAGCTCACTTTTAAACACAATCATGTAATATTTAAAATATCTATTCATAATCCAGAGTTGCCTCCGATACTTTAAGAGAAAGAAGATGAACTTTTTGACATGTTTGCAGTTGTATGTTTTTATGCTAGTTAAAAAGCATGCTCTGCATTAGAGCTGCATATGCAGATGGGTATTTTAGGGGAAAAGAATGTTTTACAAACTTAAACTGCTAAGAAAGCGTTAAGACTGAATCTAGATTTAGTTACCTTCTCTCCTACACTCTGTCATAGCTAGATTTTTCTTGTTTAATAGTTCGTCACGTTCAACAAGTTGTTTCTGTAGCATTTCCTTTTCCTGTTCCATCTGTTTACAGGATTTCATCCACAGCTGCACTTCACTGTGGGTAAATTCATTTTCCTTCTTCTGTTGAACTATAGTGTTATCAGCCTACAAAACAAGAAATGCAGTTATTACATCAGAAACATAATTCTTCCATTTAAACATTAGAATGTAAAATGGAAGCTCAGCTGTTATGCAAGATAAGCCGTAGGGCTTGGTTGTCACATATACTTGTTTGCTTGCTTCCTTACAACCTCATTATAGCAGCTACTTTATTGCAGGAAAAGAAAGTTCTTTTACTAGATAGCTCCATCCCTGGTAGTGTTCAAGGCCCGGCTGGACAGAGCCTTGGTCAACATGGTTTAGGGTGAGGTGCCCCTGCCCGTGGCAAGGGGTTGGAACTGGATGATTTTAAGGTCCTTTCCAACCCAAACCAGTCTGTGATTCTATGATTAACTCAGCAGAAAAACAAGAACCCAAATGCCAATAAGGGAGACTTATTCTCTTCAGGTATACTAACAGATTATGAATGCTCAGATTACTGATGTCAAGACTAGCAACTTACCTGTGAACTCTGAGGCAATAGTCCTTTTTTTACCTATTATCACTTCATTGATGTGACTTAACAAAGCAGTAACAAATTTCAAAGTAATACTCCAAATTTTAAAGTGAGCCCTCCTAGTCCGAGTCTCCTTTACTCTTCCATTCCTATTGCATCTTATTACCACAGAAGCAAGATCACCCAGGCCTGCTTTGCACTCTAAACTCCAGCTCAACAATACTGTTCTGAGAAGCAGCAGATCATTCCTTTCCACCCATTCCTTCCCACCCACTTCCATGCTCCTGGGCTGTTCTGTGCTCATGTGGCCTGTTTGCAAATACCACGCAGTGAGCACAGAGGAAGCCTTGTACGCTCTGCATTTACTCTACCACGGGTAATGTTTTCTGTCACTAGCACATATCCTATAGTCCTCTGTATCATTGGACTGCTGGTATTAAACAAATTAACCCCACAGTGGAGGGCCCTATGGAATAAAGAACTGATGAGCAAGATGAATGTACTGCAACTCAGTGTTTGCTTGCAAGTAAATTGAATTGACTATTTTCCTTTAAGAGTACATTTAGAGAGATGCTCATTCCTGAAGTGGGAGTACAGAGTTGGAGCCAGCAATGAAACACAGACAGAAGCAGAACAAAACAGAAAAGGTAGATAAGAAAAATTAAGGGAAATTTTACATAAGTTCAGTAATAGGAAGAGTCAAACTTCTCCTGTTCTACTAGAAAGCAAACTAAACACATCTAGAACTGTTCCCAGCTACAAGTTGTTCGCACTATGTGAAACTCATATATTGTGATCATGGATGACAGTTGTCATTTAGAAAATTACACTAGTTAATAAAAGTCATGAGAATTCCATTAAAATGGAATTGATAAATTCTCAAGAATCAAGAGCAATGTATCAAGACTAATGTTTAAGACTGATGATAAAAGATGCCATGTTCTAAGTAATACACAAACAGAAAATAGAGGCACTGCAAAGTCTCTTTGAGTGTATTTTAGTCACAATCCTATTGCAATGTTCAGTGTAGACAGACTGCTGTATTGAGCATCACATACACCAGCTCTAGGTGATCTCAGTTGTGGCACACATTGCAGAGTTTTTCTACTGTAGATCAATATTAACAATGTTTCCCTCCATGCTCTATAGTCTCATTAATGAAACAAAGGCAGTATCAAAGTCAACACTGGTTCCCAATTCTATTTTATTTTACTACATGGTGCCATGGGTCTCATGTAATTGGCCATGCTTACATATCTTTTTCTTACCTTAGTTTTTAGGAGTTCTTCTAATGTTTGTTTAGCTTCTTTAAGGGAATTATTCAGCTCTTCTTTATTTGACTTCAAATGCTCAATTTCCAACTTTTGCGAGCTGATAAAGTGCTCCAGTGAATTCATCTTATCTTGACAGGCCTCAATTTCAGCTTCATTCTAGAAGAAGAAAATGTGCCTAATTACTATGATACCAAAAAGGACACTGACTTGAAATTTAAAGATGCACTTAGGAGCATATCACAGCCCACAGGAATTCCACAGCAAATCTGCTCGGTGTGTTTTGAGGAGTCTCAAACTGAAAGAACAATTTGTCTCCAGTATATATTTTGAATACCAGAATCTTGCCTTTAAGAAGTCTGCCATTAGAAAGCCCTTGTATTTTAATAAAACTTGTTTTTAAATTGACTTTATATTCACAAGAATGAAAATTATTAAGAAATAACTATAGTAAACTGTTTGCCTGTGTCCTACTGGCCTCAAGTACGTAGTTATAGACAGATACTTCAGCAGAAAAGATGACGGGTCTTTGTACACAGCATGGCTGACAAATGCATTTCCAACAAATGTGCCCTTATATCCTGCAGGGGTTAATCTTTCTTCCCCATTCCTATTAAAACAACCATTTCCTGGACTAAAACATACTGTTGCTTTATAGATAAATTCCATATACACTTAACACAGAGTCCTGAGGTAAATTCACCTTTCACTGCTTGCTATATGAAAAAAGGTTAATACAACATTTACTGAGTTCCAAGGTAAATATATAGAGTTTGGCAATACCATTAGGAAAGACAATTTCATTTGTAACAGGAGCAGCAAAATTTTGTAAAATACATAGAATTAAAACCTAACAGCAGCATTCTTCCCATTTTCTGATTTACCTTTCGGATTGCTTCCGTCAGAGCATCCTGATGTGCCTTCTCTGCTTGAAGTAACCTGGTTTTGTATTCTGATATTTCTCTCTTCATTTCACTTTCTTTTTCTTGTAGTTCTTTCTGGACCATGCCCAATCTCTCAGTCAGTTCATTTTTTTCTGACATAGCTTGATGCAGCTGAATCTGTAAACAGTAATAGCACATCCTTTAGTATTTAGCATTTCCTCAATGGAGAAAGAGTTGACCCATTAAACTATTTGACTTTACATCTGAAACATCTCTGAATTTCCAAAACCAACCTGGTAAGAAAAAAGTATTTAATAGTGGCTAAACACGCTGGGATTAAAGAGTGAAACATCTGAATGCAAAAGGCAAAACAGAAGGCAAAGGAGGGTCTTCTGAAAAGAAATGTTATGATCTGCAGGGCATGGCAAGTTTGCCAACACTTAAATCAAGCAGCAGTGCCAAAATCAAAGCTTAACCTTTCTAAACACTGGTCCCTCTGAGAGTGACTTGAGAGGTTAAGGGTCACTTCCCTCACCCTCTTTTAAGATGACAAAGCTTTCTAAGCATTTCCATTTTCACCCACTTTTATAAGTGTACTCTTTGGAGCAGTTGGCCTGTATTTCCATACAGGTTTTCTGAAAGCTGCTGACATTTCCTTTCTTTTCCCACCCAAATTCCTTAACAACAGAATCAAGCCTGATTATAATACTTTATATATACTGTTTATAGGTCAGAAGACCATTTAAGCTGATTTAAACACAAAATATTGTTCATAAATTGTCTCAGAAGAGAGCATTTAAGATTCAGAAGCAAGAACTTCCAATACTGTACATTAGCACAGCTCCCTTGACCAACCTCCACACATTTACTGTACTTGAGCACCTGCCCTTGAACTCAGAAATACTACCCATGGAGTAACTAACTTTGCTCTTTTCTGAATGTTCTTGATGAAGTTGTATTTCCTCAGCAAGCTTGTCTTTTTCTGTGGTAAATTCTTCCTGTAGTTTGGAAATCTTCTGTTCAGCATCACTTAGCTTGACTTGCAGCTCACTATGACTGTCCAGCAGTTCATTTACCTGAAATGAAATGTTTCAGAGTTATTTTTAATTACATGTGTCATGACCTCCAAAGAAGCTTTTGATATACAACAAAGCAGATTTTAAGATGAGTTATTTTGTTCCCATAGCTGCTGCACCTCCAAGCAACAGTCACAACAGCCTAATGCTGCTTTCACGTGTTAAGTGCCCGACTGTTGTTTCACTTTCCTTTGAGCCCCCAAAGTACTTTTTCTTGATATAAAAGCTCACTTATCCAATGCTAATTTGTTTTTTCTCTTTATCTTCTAAAGGAAAGAGGAAACTACCCTGCATTATATGATTATTAAACTTCTATGTCTCCTTTCAAGCAACTTTCCCATTCACCCTACACAAAACAATATCATGCTTTCCAGCTCTGTAACGCCAATGCAAACTCAGGATTCCATTGAAACCATTTTAAAAATAGGATACTTACTGTAAAAGTTGAAGTTATTATAAGGTATAATTTGTTAAGGAAGTGCTAATCCCAGAGGACACTTTATCCTCACTCCTCAAAAAGGAACTCTATGCTAAAGGAAGTGGTATTACCTTTTGATATAAAGTGCTCTTTTCACAACGCGTAGATTCCAGTTCTTTCTCAAGGTTCTTATAGGACACTTTTAGAACGTTCAGGATAGCCGGAAAGGTTTCATTCTCAGGAAAATGTTGCTCCTTCAATTTCAACTCAGCAACCAAATCCAGCAGCCTTTCTTTTTCCTGTTGCCAGTGTGCATGCTCATGGTGCATGTGTGCCAGCTGTAAAGACAGCTCCTCTCTTTCTTTCACCTCCTTTTCAAGATCACTGTTTTCCTGCTCCTTTTCACTGAGTTTCTGTTTACAGAGCATTAATTCTTGAACAAGTTCTTCCCTCATTCGATCCAATCTGATATTTTCATTTCTTAATTCCTGACATTCCTGTAACAGTATTGTTCTATCTTGCTCAAGATGAGCCACCTGGTTAATCAAGACTTGCTCTTTTGCTCTAGCATCTCCTTCCTCCTCTAATTTCTCACTCATCTCTTTGAGCTCAGATTTCAGCGATGCCACAGCATTTTCAAACTCTTCCTTGATTTGCAGCTTCTCTTCCTCCTTTTCTTCTAACAGTTTTGCTGTAGTCAAACTCCCAGCCTCTAGTTCTAGGATTCTTTCTTGCTTTTCTTTTAGATCTTTAGCCAAACATTCTTTTTGTGAGGTGAGGGCATCAATTTGTACGTTCAAACATTTCACCTTTTCGGTCATCTCTTCCATCTCCACTGTTACTGTTTCTGCCTCTGCTTTAGCAGTCTCCAGCTGAATAATTGCATCTTCTAGATTTTTCTCTGACATTTCCAGTTCTCTTTCAAGCCTCTCAATTTTATCTAGAAGACAGTCAGCTTTCCGTTCACTCTCTTTCAGCTTCTGAGCAACGTGGAGCTTTTTCTTCTCATCCAGTTCAATTTTGACTTTCAGCTTCTCAATTCCATGTCTCATTTGGTCTACTTCTTTCTGTGCTGAGCTGAGTCTAGCAGCAAGTTCACCTTTCTCCATTAACAAGCCTTCCAAAGTTCTGGAAAACTTTGAGTTTTCCATTTCTGATGAACTTAGTTTACTCTGTGTTATTTCCAACTCTCTTACAATCAGCTCTTTCTCTTTCTTCAAATCTGCTGCTTCATTTTGGAGTTTTTCCTTTTCTAAGGTGAAAGACACAACATCACTTTCCAAACTTCGCAGCTTCTGCAGAAGATGCTCTTTTTCATTTGATAACTGATTCACATCAGATTTTGCAGTCTCAAGCAGATTCGTTTGTGTCCTCACTTCACCCTCTAACCTTCTAATGAATTCAGCAGAATCCACCTTAGCTGACTCCAGCTCTTTTAATTTCTCTTGTAGCTTCTGGCACTTCTGATCCGGTTCCTTTTTATTTTCACTCAAAATACTCAGTTCTTGGTTAAAATGGTTTCTCTCAGCTGTGCCTGAAACAAGATGCTCTTGGAAGCTAGGAATAGTTTTCAGGTTAACTTCTGTCTCCCTTTCTAATCGCTGACATTTTGCCTGAAGCACTTCAGTATCATGCTCTGTGAACAAGACATGGTTCTTAATATTACCTTGCTCAGATTCAGGACTCCTCTTTTCATTTTCAGCTGCAAGAAATTGGTCAGGACAATCTCTCTTGGTCATTTCTACATCATCCAATGTGTCTGCTGTATTAGAGAATCTAACTTCAGATACCTCCAGCTCAGAATTTGTGTTCTCAGGTTTGTTTTCTATTGTAAGAGAGAATTGCTGGTTATTGACAGAAACTGATTCCAGTATTTCCTTTATGCCACAGTTTTCTTCCTTGACAACTACAGCAGCTTCTTCCAGTTCTGCAAAAGCTGAACTCTTTGGAGCTAATTGTGGATTGTGAAAGTTCAGCTCCGAGTTTAATTGCTCAACTTTCATTAGTAAATCAATATGTTTATGGCTTTCTTCCATCTTATAGATCAGCTTCAGATTTTCAGCAGTCTGTTCTTTTGCCTCCTCCTGAAGCATTTCAGTGGTTATTTGATTTTCAGAGAAATACCCTGCACTCAAACACATCCTATTATTGGAAACTGATAATGCACTGGAATGCGCTGAAGGGCTACTTATTTTTCCTGACATATTTCTACCCTCATGTTCTCCAGAAATCTCAGTGTAATTTTCCATTAGTCTTGCTTCAGTGGTCTCAGTTGCATTTTCACACACAGAGGTACCTCCTACGGCCAGTTTCTCAATGGGGATTAGTTTACACCTTTTGTTTTTCAGTGCTGAGTTTTCAGTAGGCACTCCCAATCGATAAGGAGTACTGGTTTCTTGGTCAGTTGTCTGCAAGGGTAAGAATCAACCCATTAATAAAGGCAAAAGGAAAAGAATACATGTAAGAATAAAAGAAGGCGAGCTTTAAAAGTTTCCTTAAACTAGTAAAGCTCTTGCTCTTATGTAAAATAAAGAAATAGCATCCTCTACTTCAGAATCTGCTTTCTTACACAAAGAATTTACACTTGTTTCTACACACATACATCTTGGGTCAAAAGGTGTTAAAGATACAGAGTGAGAAATTTCAGCCAAATTCACTGAAAGATTAAGTGCAAAGACATCCCATACCTCCATAGTTTGGGAAAACAAAGTGAAAAACTTTGATAATGGGGAAAAGTAGCATTGCTAATGGAGGGGGGTTGGAACTGGATGATCTTAAGGTCCTTTCCAACCCTAATTATTCTATGATTCTATGAAATGGAAAAGGAGTATTGCTAATGGGGAAAAATTTTACTGCTCACCTTCTAGTAGATACCAGAGAATCTTCAAGAAATACAAGCCAAATCCTAAAAAACCAAACAAACTCAAATCCCTTTTTCCAAATTAACACTGTCTGTCAGAGCTGGGCTTATATTTGGTGCCACCTGATGTTCTCATTGGAAGCAATGAGTAACTTCAAAACTTAAGAACTCCACAAAAGAACTAGGTCTGAAGGCAGCACCTGAATGATCTGCATTGAGGGCTTCATCATTAAAAAGCTCCAGCTAGGTGTGGTAAGGAACAGTATTTCTTTCTTCAAGTGTCTGTGTATCCATCCCCAGAGACAATCAAGCCCAGGCTGGATGCGGTTCTGCGCAACCTGATCTAGATGATGTCCCTGCTCATTGCAGGGGTGTTGGACTAGATGACCTTTGAAGGTCCCTCCCAACCCAAACTATTCTATGATTCTATGATCAGTGTGGATGCTCTAGGTGAATTGCAAGCAACACATGGAAGATTTTTTTCCTCTTCAAGGAGCAGCTGCTCAGTGTTGCACAGTTGACCAAAATGCAGAGCTTCAGGATGCTCTGACTGGGAGAACAGTGTTAAACTTCCATTTTGATTTTGCACTGGAGGTCACTTGCACAGGACTTATTGGTCAGAAATGGAATTCTCAAAAGCAGAAAATACACCTGGTTAAATTTATTTTTAAGGGGAATTAGTCTAATACACTGTATACAAGAATTAAACTGGTTTTCTTCCATTCTGAGTGACGTTTTGATTCTGCCAGTCCTTACAAGCAGCAGCAAAATCTAGTTCACTGGTTGCACACCATCTACAGTGCCACAAAAAAAAGACAGAGCCAGCTCCCACATTCCTTGTTCCCTTTGGTTATTTTGAAGGAAATCAGGCTGAAATGAAAATTGACTGTTCCACTACCAGCTTATTCTGTTCTGCTGTTGCTGGTACTGAAAGGAATTAGAGGTGTGGAAGCAGCCTACATCTGTTTGCTAACACAAACACAAGTTTGCTTGTCCTATGAAGGGACATGGTAAGTGCTTGTATCTTTACCCACTGTGTTAAATCAGAGATCAAGGCTTGTAAGCACAGTACAGACATATACAGTGCATGCACACCCACTAACACACAGGTACCACACTGAACACAACCCACACCTGGGAAAAAAAGAAGAAAGTAGTTCAAAGTATTACACAGTTCTAACAGACTCAACTTGTTATTTCTCATAATCCCTGGGATGCATAAAACCTCAAGGGATGGATTATTTTTCTGCTTTCCTTAAAGAACAGTACCACTTCTGTGAGACACAAATATAAACACATTTAATTTCAAGAGCTGAATTTGGCTTAGCATCAAAAGTTTTACATAAAACTGATTTGCATGTCAATGACTTAGAGTTACTTACATTTTCAATATCTGCACATAGCAGTGAATGAGAACTTAAATCAAGGACTCGGAGTTGGAGTCTTGCTGCTTCCAGCTCCAAAGATAGATTCTCAGTTTGTTCTCTTTCTGCTGCCAATTTGCCCTCCATCTCCATAGTCACATTATTCAGTTTCTGCTGCCATTCTTCTTTGTCAGATAGATTTTGCTGTTTGAGATGATCTATTTCTTTTCTTTCAGAAAGAATAACATTTTTCAGCTCTTGTATTTCCTCGTTTTTCATATTCTCTTGGATGCGAAATTGGTCTTCGAACACCTTGATGGCTTTATCATATGTCTGACACAGCATCTGAAGCTCTGCAATTTTACTCTCAAGGTCAGATTTTCTAGGAGTTATGCTCCTGGGCTCTCTAATGGAGTCCAACTTGTGATCATTACAACAACTTTCAACCAAAGCTTTTGTTGCATCTTCTGGAATTACTTCTGCAGAACTGTCTGGCTGATTCATTTCCTCCACCCATTTGCATGTGCCCCTGTTACAAGAATCAATCACCTCACTCACTTCTGTAAAGCAGGGACTTTGCAAGAGATCTGAGGAAGAAACTGAGGACTTAGTTTCATCTGAGTTAGGCAGCATATCACTTCGGCTGGAAGACAGTGGCCCTCTCACAGAAGCTGTATGTGCATTGCTCATACTTGTTGACAATGCAGAATTTTCTGCCTTCAGCATTTCAATACAAGACTGTAGCTCAGATATCTTTGAGCTCATACTGCAGTGTTGTTCATACAATTTTATATGTTCATTCTGGAAGGACAAAAGCTTCTCTCTCACTTCAGCAAAGTGTATTTTAATTTCTTTGCTGGACAGCTTTAAATCTTTGTAGTCCAAGCTGGATCCAGGACTGCATTCTTTAAGTGTGAAAGACATTTCCTTATTACCAGAATACATTCTTAAATCACTGCTATCACTTTGATCCATAAGTTCATCAGGAAAAACAGCTTCCTCTGCTGTTAAATTTCTATCTGCATTCATTATGTTCTCTTTCTCCTCTGCCACTTTATCAATACCTGTACTGCCATTGTCTTTTGAGTCTTCAAATCCAGAGGCTAATGCAATGTTCTCAGCCTGCAGCCTCTCACACGTTTTCTCAAGCTTGGTCAGGTTGTTCAGCATTACCTGCAATGAGGATGCCAGTAAGACTGATGAAGAACTTTCCTCCACTCCTCTTTTACCACAATTCTGAGAAACATCCTCATAATTACACTCCAGTGAGTGACCATTGTCAACTGAAGCTTTCAGTTCTTTAACAGACAGCAGTTCTTGCAGTCTTTCTTTCTCTCTCATGCTTTTCTCAAGTTCTACTTCTATGCCTTTTAAAGCAGTCTCCAGCTGCATCACTTCTAACCTGTAGTTCTCTAGAGAGAGTTCTCTGTCCTCAAAATCCATTTGAAGAAGCTCAAGTTTAACTTGGTATTTATTCAGCTCAATATCTTTTTCTTCTATGGATTTCCTCAACTGTTCTGAATGAAGTCTTTGTTCACATCCAACATCACACATTAGAGGCTTACTTTTCATTTCCAGTGTCTTCCCCAATTGCTCCTTGTCTTGAAATAAGATATCACATTCCTCTTGCATTGTATTTGGCGCTGCCCTTACCTTTAACATTTCCTGTGTTAAACATTCAAGCTCTGTCAAAGGCACGTTTTGGGTATTGGAAAATTCTGACTGTAGTTGCTGAAGTTGTTGAACCAAATCCTTTTTGATTTCTTCTGAGGCTATTAGTTTATGTAAGATATCTTTATTCTCACTAAAGAACTGTTTCTCTTGTTCCAATTTTGCTCTCTTTTGCTCAGATTCAATTGTGTGCTCTTTGAGAATGCTCTTCATATTTGCATTTTCTTCTTCCATCGATTTCTGCTTTGCTTGCAAATCTTCAAGCTCTGATTTGATTTCTTCAGTTCTTGATTCAATCCGTTGTCTTTCCTCTTTGTGTTTTCTGGACAGTTCAGAAATGATTTCTTCTCTTTCCTTTAAACTATCAGAAAGATTTTTATTTGCTTCCAGTAAAGTTACTTGCCCTTGCTCTAAAGTTCTGCTTAAATCCCTAAGGCTTGCATTTTCTTCAGCAAGTTCCTCAATTTGTTTGCTGTACGAGCAGATCATTGAAGACATGTCCTTCTTCTCTGAATCCCACGTTCCAGACAGAAGCTTCAGCTGTCTTACTGAATCCTCAAGCAATTTATTATTAACTTTTAAATTCTGAAGCTCAGCTTGTCTTTTCTCTAATCTTTCATTCAGAGTTTGCAGTTGCATGTCCTTTTCCTCAACTAATTTCTGATGCACTGAAATATCCGCTTCCAAGTTACTAACACGCTGTTTAGTTTCTGTCACGAAGCTTTCATGCATCTGCTCTACACTAAGTAATCTGGCTTCTGTTTCACCCTTCATTTGCAGTAAGTCTTCATACTGCTGACGCTGATTCGAATTCAGCTGCTTTTGACCCACTAAGGAGATCTCAAGAGACGAAATCTGATCTTGTAGAATGGCCAGATCCTCAGTTTGCTCTGCTTCTAGAAGAGCTCTTGCACATCCGCGATTGTCAGCACTGGAGTTATTGGCTGCAAGTTGTGTGTTACCTAAACCAGTTTTATCCTGACCACTTTTCAAATCAACTTCTCCATCTTCTGTCATTTTTGAAGCATCTTTTGCTTTTACAAGATGACAGATTTTTTCATATTCACTGAGCAGCTCATGATAACATTGCTCCTTTTGCAGCCCTTCACTTGCTGCTAACTGCAACTGTTCTTCTACTTCACCAACTTGGTTGGTAAGCTGCAGTATTTTACAGGTCATGTTTTCTATTTCTTTACAGTACTTTTTGTCAGAACATTCTGCTTTCCGCTGAACTTCAGCAAAAGCTTTTTTTTGCTCTTCTAATTCTGCACTTTTACATTCCAGCCTGTCTCTAAGTTCTCTAATCTCTGCGCTTTTCCTCTCATTTTCAGTTTGCATCATGCTGAGTTTCTCATTATGCTCACGAGTTTTGATCTGCTGACTCTGAAGGGACCTCTCCAAGTCATTAATACAGGTCAGCAAACTTTCCTTGTCAGATTTCAGTTTATTTATATGGTGATCGCTTTCACTTTTCCATTGGGAAAAAGCAGTGGCCTCTTTTTGTAGTTCTTCACATTCTCTCTGCTTGAATCCAAGGAGCCTCTGCAAAGCTTCCAATTCTTCCTCCATTTTACTTATTTTATAGTTTTGTTCTTTAATATGATTATCTTTTTCCTTGAGCAGGTTTTGGGTAGAGTCTTGTTGCTTTTCTATGTCAGCTAAAGCTACTTGCAGCTTCTCCAGCAAACGGGAGCTCTCTTGCTTTTTAAATTTCTCTTCTAGTAACTTCAGCTCTGCTTCTTGAACAGAATTCTTATCTGTAAAAGAAAACGCAATCAAATCTTTGCCAGTCAATACTGGCAACTCCACTGATCATTTTCTAGATGAAATATTACTATTTACTTTGACTATTTTCAGTTCTCATTCTAGTGGAAGTCATTACTCTCAAGTTACAACACTGAATAAAGAACTGTTTCTATCACCTTAGAAGATCGGACACTACTCACTCAGAGACACCGCCAACTTTTCACTCTGCAGCCTGATACAAGTCTGCACTCCAAGCCAGTCACAGTCTTTACTTCTCAGGTGTAACTACCTGTTGTTTTTGTCTCACTTCCACCAGATTTTATATAAAGTAGCACTGCTTTTGGGGTTTTTCTGTCCTTTTTTAGCAGGACAGGTCTCATTCCAGTATGTATCTTGTGGGTCAGTCCCAGTCCATTTCTCCTAAAGAATGTCCAATTCCACAGACATTTCCCAAATTGTTTCCCTGCCTTGACTGAAGCAGACTTGTTCACTTGGAAGGCAATTAAAAGTTTGGTCATTTAAGGAGAACAGGATCAAATTCAAAAGCTTCATTTTATAGTCCTACATGAAGCTTGACAGACACACAGAAACAAGGGGGATGCGCACACACACAAAGTGGTATCTATCCCCTCTGTTTAGCCAGATCCAACAGGACAACAAGGTATATTTCAACTCAATTCCTGAAACACTGTGTTCTTAGAAGAAAACACTGCAGTCAAGACTCAACTATTGATAGATATCTAACATTTTCCTACTGTTTTTTCCTAAACTGTGAAACACACAATTACAGACCAGAAGTTTTCTGGTTAAAAACACTAATCATAAGCCACAGTGGAAACTTTTGTACTAAATTCCTAATGAAGCTTACAGGATTGCAGGAATCATACACCACTAAACAGGCAACAGGAGTTCTGCAGATTTAAACATGTAACTCACTTTTCATCTCTTCCGCAAAACTCTGGCTCTGCTTTAGAGACTGATTGATCATTTTGAGTTCTTCTTCAAGCTGGTGGATCTCTTGCAATTTTTTTCCAAGTTGACACTCAAGAAGGTTTTTTTCCTGCTTCACTTCCTAAACCAAATGCAAATAAGACTACATTTCATGTGAATTGTCAAGAAGATCAAAGAATTCAGTTAATTTAAACCAAAAGAAAGATATTCCATTAGGTCTTATTAAGTCTTTGGGCTGCCATGCCTGGGTTCCTAAACACTGCTTGGGAACATAAGCTAAACCAATCTTAACTAACTGACAGCATCAGAGGGAGCACCTCCCATGTGAAGATGGGCTGAGAAAGTTGGGGCTGTTCAGCCTGGAGAAGAGAAGCTGCGTGGAGACCTCAGAGCAGCTTCCAGTGTCTGAA
>JANHGB010012326.1:18598-31361 GCA_026283785.1 Coracopsis vasa | reverse complement strand
GGGGAATGGCTTTAACCTGCCAGAGGGGAGACTGAGATGAGCTCTTAGGCAGAAGCTCTTCCCTGGGAGGATGCTGAGGCGCTGGCACAGGGTGCCCAGAGAAGCTGTGGCTGCCCCATCCCTGGCAGTGTTCAAGGCCCGGTTGGATGGGGCTTGGAGCAACCTGCTCTAGTGGAAGGTGTCCCTGCCCATGGCAGGGGGGTGGAGCTGAGTGAGCTTTAAGGTCCCTTCCTACTCAAACTATTCTGTGATTCTGTGAATACTAATTTAAGCCAGGCCAGGTGCAGGAACACACTACCTTAAATGAAAATGTTGTGTACTTATATGGAATCTCCAGCACATCTGGTAGATAGGGTGGCATGGGATTGGTGTACTGACTTGGACCACATTTGAGCATCCTGTCTTCTCATATTTTCTGTTGCTGATAATGAAGTGTTTATTATGGACAGAGCTTGTAAATGAAATAGAATATTGATAGTCTTTTTGGCCAACACTTGGCTCATTTAAATAAAGATACATTAGACATACTTAGGATAATTTTTTTCTCCCACCCTCATAAGCCATGTTTCTATGAAGAATTTCAAAGGGTGATAATTTCCAATTAAGCAGCAGCATTGAAAAGGATCACTTGCTATAGTGAGATTCACAGCTGCTGTAGAGTTCTTTGGGCTTGTTTTTTCCATTGAACCATTTTGAGAACAAAGAGCAACAGATACAATGTGTAATGTATTACCATATGAACAAGACTGTGTCTTGGGGTTTTGGTTGTTTGTCACTTGTTTGAACCCAGGACAGAATGGTTTCTTAAAGCAGATTTTGAGAATAAGCTCAGGTGTGCTAAATCTATGGTTTCATTTATTGAATGCACAGGTTTTAACAGGGAGAAAATGGTTTCAAAGATGAGGCCATTACTTTTGTTCAATAAAGATTAAATGGTTTGGCTTATGATCAGGGGATGGCAAAATGCTTCCATATTGCATTACTATTAAGGGGGATATAATACAGTTAGATTGGAGGCAATTTAAGCAAAACAATTCCTATTTGATTTCTGTGATTTCACTTCTGAACTTCAAACTTGAAATCCAGTCTCTCTTCTTCAAAATGAAAAATATGTACCAAAATGAGAGGAAAAAAGAGGTCTTTCATTTTGCCCTTTTGGGACTATTTATCTTTGTAACACATTGAAATTTAAGGCCTAAAGCAGTAATTTTGTCACATTTTGATAAAAATGGTTATCTTTGTAGCTGGAAATTATATATGGACAAATGTGCTACTAAAAATAGTTTTGAATAGCCCAGAAGCTTGCAGGTTTTCCTGAAACACTAAACAGTCCCAAATCTGGGGGCTGAAGTCCCCACTGAGACTCTACTTTCCTGTTCACTTTAAGTCATTCTCCTTTTAGGAGAGGAGACCTTAGGGAACTGTCATAATGCTGTTTCAGAGGTAGAGGACAAGAACGGTTTCTGCTTAATGCAGAGATCTGTAAATGAACTACCTTCAAATGGGTTAGCTGTGGTGAGCAGGTGGATGGCATTCTCTCAGTTCCCTTTCCCATCAAACCCTCTTGTGGAAGAGCATCAAAACTAAGGTTTTAGCACATAAGCGTCTTCCATGGGGAGAGCAAACAGGTGAGAGAGATCTGTTGTTCTACTGATATTACATGGAATGGGGTGTCTCTATTTAATTTAATACTCCAACTTCATATTCCCCAAAGTATAGCATTAAATTATGGACTTCCTTATATTAGAAATCTTCTGGAAGGTTAGATTTACCTCCAGTAAATTGACAATTTTACAGTTTCAATTTTGTGTTTTGCTGCTATCCATTGGGTTTTCAGCCCTCATGAGCTTTGCATAAAACTGTCAACTCATGTAGGCTTTGAATTGGGTCCTCACATAGCATGCACACAAACCTTGTGGTTTTGCATCTGCTTTTCCTATTATAGGGATGACTTAGATATGGATCATCTCAGGACTTCAGTGAACTAATGGCATTATATTCCTCAGCTGCACTGTCATCTGGAAAGCTGTGACATAAGTGTATGTCCTCAGGAGACGCTAAGAATATAAAATTTTCAGTGCAAATTCTCAGTAAGAGGCAGATGGTAGTGGGTTTTTTCTTATCTCAGAGAGAGGAATAGAGGACACCTTGAACGCTGGTACAGCCTGGCGTTTTCTTTCCCATGGGCATGTCATGGATGATACACAGGCTGTGTATTTTAAGCAAAGCCTGTGATTCAGTGTGCAGCCTTGCTGTGAGGAGAGTTGTCACGCTGAAGTTCATTCCCCTTGAGAACATACGCACGGTTTTGTTCAGTAAACTCTGCATTGCCTCCAACAATTATTTTTACTTGGAGATTTCATCTTAAGGTTCTCTTATAGCCTCATTAAAGAGAGGTTTTGAAATCACTGCATTTGTTCCTGCATCTCTTTTATGCACTGGGAAACTACTGTTATGCCATCTTCATTCATAATCAGACTCTCTGCATACTGATACTGATTTACATTTTTTTTCCAGGGAGAATAGTATTGGCTGTGCATTTGCATTATGTAAGAGAATTCAGATGAGAAATCCCATTTTGCATGCAGAATTACATTTCCAGTCTGGTTTGGTGCTGATTCTGGCCATCCATATAAGCTTTCTCTGTGTCTTGTGATGGTTTAATGTATCATTTCATCAACATAGGTGTAAAACCTTTCCAAAATTATTGTTTCTGGTGATTCGTTTGAAAATGTTAATTCACACCTTCTATGTTATTTAAAGAATGTAAATAATGTATTTTGTCCTTCCTTATGTTTTTTTTTTCCTACTCTTTTTCCAATATGAATAACAAAGGAAACATGTTTGACAAAATTATACCATATATCTTGATCTTTTATGTCTGTATGATGGCTTATACTAGCTGACCTTCCTTCTTGACCATTGGAAGATTCAGCAAAAGGAAAGTGCCTTGCAAGAGTATTATTTCAATTTCAGATTTACTTTGTGTAGGAAGATTCTGGGGACCAAGACTAGTCTTGATGTAGGTAGCTAAAACTCTTCTCCTGAAGGAGCATTACACTGTACTATCAAAACTGCCTTCAGGTTCATTCTTAGCAATACGAAATGAAGCAGGTAAGGCCACATCTGCTTCTAGCTGATTTTGCATTTTCAGTTTCTTGAGGAAACTTCCACTGTAAGTTACCACTGCCCAAATCTGAGAGTAAAAAGAATAGAAAAGATATGGGGGTCAGTCAGGTATGAAGGGTCATAAATGAAGTACTGATTTTACCTGCTCCCATTGTTTTAGATGAGCAATTCCAAGATACTGGTGTAATTTCAGTGTTTTAAAGTGTTCACTTAACTTGGGCTAGTTTCAGTAGATGCGCCCATTTCTCAAATTGCCTTATGGTGCCTTTAAAGAATGCCCCATCAAACCTTTATTTCATGTTCAGATGAAATGTGAAATACTTTCTTTGGACCATTTCCCCTGATGCTGTGTTTAACAGTTTACTATTAATATTGTTTGCTTGAAAATCTGTTGAACAGTTTATCTGTTAAGAGCACCAGCAATGATCTATACACAAGAGTACGTAGCATGAACTTTGGAGCATCTGTATATTGTCAGGACATTAAAGAACAGATCCACATGCATTAAGAAGTTCGGTGACATGGGCTAGTGGGAGGTGTCCCTGCCCATGGCAGGGGGGTTGGAACTAGATGATCTGAGGGTCCTTTCCAACCCTAACTATTCTATGATTCTATGATTAAATTGTATTTACCATCTCAATCTTTTCTTCTCTGGTTTCTTGTTTGTCGCTCTTTTTGGTAGGTATTTCCAAACAACTTTTAGACCAACATTATTCTTTTGAATAGTTCAAATAATTTCTCAAGAAGGTGCTGGTGCAAGTTTGATTGGTTCAGGAATTTATGCATTGTGATATTCTAGTTGTCTTTCAGTGAAATTGGAGCTTCTGACTTTTACGAGATCTGGAATTTCCTTGATGCATAAAAGTTTTTGTTAGACTATGATATAAAATGCTTATGTGGAAATCTATTCCAGGCAGCTAAGGAATGGTGTGTGCTTTAGTAGCATGAGAATTAATCTATTTGGTGCTATTTAAAATAAGTGTGTGATTAATTTTTTGATGAGTTGCAAGGCTACTGCAAATCCAATTTAGGCAAACAAAATCTGAAATATAAATGTGTTAGCTGAAAATATTTAATCATAGACATGTATATGAACTTACCATGCTTGTTGCTTTACACTTGCAGGTTGGCTTGAATTATTAATGCATATTGTTAGGTGGAAGCAGAAGAGGCAATAGCACTGACTTGGGCTGTGATGAGAAGTATAGTCCTGCTGGTGGCCAGTAGCAGCAGGAGACTATTTCTCCTTATTTGCTGTTTTGGCACAGCTGACCACCCTTTTCTGAATATTGCTTCCTTGCCTGACCCACATCTTGCTCACTGTAGGGGTAGGGAGCAGTGATGGCACGCAGGCTGCTGCTGGCATTGAATCAGCAAGGCCAGATCAAAATAAGAGCTTTATTTAATCTTTACAGTCTGATCCTTTGTGCAAATGTTTATGTTTTAATGCTAATAAGGGTGTTGGGGTGGTTTTTGTCATTTTTATTCCATGTAGGAATAGAGTCAGCTTGCCACTAAAGTTTGTCCAATGACAACGCTGAGTGGCAATTAAAATCGCAGGCAGTTGGGGTATTCCATCATGTTTGTACCTTTTTATCTTGCTTGTGTCAGAAATCAGTGTTGCAGCAATGGAAAATATGAAATGAAGACATAAGAAGTTACATTCAAAGCTTGAAGTCAGTGCACATTACACTGAATTATTAAACAATATAATTTTAAAACTTCAGGAATAAAATTGATGGTGAAGCCTCTCCATTTCACATAATCAGATAATGGATGCAGAGAAAAGCTGGCTGCACACTCTTTCAGTTACTTTACCTTCAATTATATTTTGATGTATGTGTTTGTTTCAAGTATAGGACACTGGTAGACAAGGTATAGTGAAGTTTGGTTAGTGATGCAGACGCTGTACTTAGAAAGCAATGAAAGAAGATGGTATTTGAAAGGCAACTTGATGCACGATACATGATGAAGAATAGCCGGCATGGTGTCTGTAGGGGTTTGGTCTTTGAGACTCAGTGCAGTGCAGCATCAACAATTGGGGTTTCCATAGGCAATGTTTGAGTGAGAGATTTTAGTAACTAAGTGCATCCTCTGGGGATGGAGCAAGCTCCAGGGTTTGTCAGTCTGGAAACCAGGAGCCAACCCAGCTCCAGGGCTGGCTCATAGCACCATGGGAAGGGCTTGTAGATCTCCAGGAAATTCCTATTATCAGAGACCAGATGCCAATACAGTGCAAATGTATGAGCGTAGAGAGCTTGGGTTCCTTCTCACTGTGGAAAAGACAAGACTTAAGGCACAGGCAGGATGTACACGGGCAGCTACGCAGGTAGCTGCCTATGTTTCAGCAGCTTATTTGATTTGTGAGGATCTTTGACCAATTATTCTTTAAAGACATTCAAAAGAAGCAGTTTATCAGGAAAAATTCAGGATTAACATTAGGCACTTTAGTGCTTTTTTCCACTTTTTTTCTTCTTCTTGGGCAGGGTACCCCCTAATCACATGTTTTTACTGTCACCTCCTAATAGTAGATGTGTGCCCAGAGCAAAAAGAAAAGCTGGTTAAATGTTACATTATTGCCTTAGCTGTCATTTTCCAAACAGAGAGCACAAAACCAAAAAGAGCAGGAAATGAGAAGAATAAACTTCTTCCTGATTCTTCCCCCAGTGGCATGAAGCCAGGTAGCCTTGTCATGAAAAGGTCACCTAGATTTTAGTCAAAATGATGGCAGCAAGTACCTTTTCTTTGATGTTTGGGCTCTTTCCTCCTAGTTTTCACTCAGCGGGGTGCTGCTCCTGCTTGCGGAGCCTGGCCATAAGGCATCACAGTGAGTACCAGAGCTCCTGGATTTGACAGAATGGGAGAAGAATGACAGGAAAAAGAAGAGAAAATCATATCCTAAGTGAGGGTTGTAGGAATATTAAATCTAACACCTGACAAGAGATTACTCCAAACCAAGCAGCCTTGAATATGAATCACTGTAATGAACTCTGCATGGAAGTGTACCTGAAGACAATCTGGAAGCTCAGTCGAGTGAGAACACAGTTGCTCTCCTGCCTCTGTCTCTGACTCTCTGACAGCACGTTACTCTTACTGTATTTACTGATACTCTGGGGTTTTTGCTTGTGGTCATGGTTTTTGGAACTTAAGAGTTTGTTTCTAAAAGGGCTGATTTCTTCTTTTATTCCTTTCTACCTTTTCCCCCTCCTCCCAGGTGGACATTAACATTTAAAATGTTTATTTTTTTAAAGTAAGCTTTTGTTTTCACAGAAGCACAGAGTGGTTGAGGTTGGAAGAGACTACCAGAGGTCATCTGGTCTAACCTCCCTGTTTAAGGAGGGTCATCTAAAGCACATGACTCAGGATTGTGTCCAGACAGCTCTTGAATATCATCAGGGAAGGAGACTCCACAGTCTCTCTGGGCAACCTGTTCCAATGCTCAATGAGTTTTGGTGATTGTGTAACTTAGCTTTTGGCTAAAATTCAGGGGAGGTTTTTGTCTGTGGGAGAAATGGTTTAATTTTCCCTGTGTTTCATTTCTGTGTGAACTCTTTAGAGAGATGTTATCTCTGTGGCTTTTGCTCAATACTGAATCAATGCGCTGAGAAAAGAATAGTGTTTCCTAATTCATCAGCACATTGGTTCCTTCGTTGTATTCTCATATTCAATTGCTTAATGAGTCCTGCTCTGCTTAGCTGAGATCTCTATGATACTTACAGCTCAAAGCAGAGTGATTAAAGAAGCGCAGCAGTTTTGTAGGAAACATATAATTACCTTACGAGATGTAAACTGATTTTTAATCTGGGATCCATACTCCAGTCCGTATGGAAGCAGGCTGCCAGCTCCAGCATTGGTGAACCATTATTTGAGGACTGCTAGGCTTCTGTGTTCTTTGTGTAATACAGATGGCACAGAATTCTGTCAGGTATGAGCTATTGTAGCTTATGAGCCTTTCTTGGGTACACAGACAATTTAAGAATAGCAACTATTGTTTTCTTCACAGCATTTGTAAAATCAAAACTTGTTCCTTGGCTGGAAGTACGCATGAAAAATTGTGAATTGCCAGTGACAGAAATAAAGAGCCAAAAAAGAGGATTTTGGGGTGAAATTCCTGAGAATAGGCTCAATCCTAGAAAGTGCTGAGAACTGCTACAGAAGGCTGACTGCTCTTGCTAATGTTCATGGCCTCATGAATGTGCAACTATAGCAGCAGCTTAGAAAGCACCTGCAGATCTCTTTCATTCCACTTGGAACCACAGAATATCCTAAGAGCAGGTGACATTCTTCATTGTGCTGATTTAAAGCCCTGTGCTCTGCTGCACATTTAAAATACCAGTGACAGGATCTAAGCCTGTTCAGTTTTAGACTGATAATTAATTAAGGATAGACCTATTTTAAATAGCTCAGAAGCCCCTTAGCAAGACCAGTGTCCACCTCCAAAGCAGAAAACTATGATGAACTGACAAGTGAAATGCTAAAAAGAGCTGCAGATGACCAGAAGAGAGATGTCTGCAGTGCACTGTACTTGGTATACAATAACAGTGACATACAGTCCTGATAGCACAGGTACAAACACATGGGTGGGAGGGAATAGTTTGAGAAGCAACCTGCAGCCATACAAAGCCATGGATTTGTTAAATATGTTTCTGCAGTTCTTGCAAGACAAAGGAGGAAAAGAGAAAGCACATAAAATATTCTATGATTCTGTGAAATACAGATTCTGCATTTTGTTGCTAGCAACTGGTGTTTTTAATAATGCTGAGACAAAAATATCTTAGCCAAATGTATCAAGCAAACCAAGCAATTCTCTGCGTATCTACCATATATCATCACATATACATTACTACCAGCTCTCCAAGTCATTAATTAGGCAGGGTTCTCTTATGTGTACATTGTGCTGGCAGGTTAATTATGGTTACCAGGTTACTGAATCAATAAAGGAGTGAGGGAAACAGATTGCATACCTAGAAGAAGTTGTGTAAAATTAGAAAAGGAGCAGAGGGGATATAGTAAGGAAGTTTAGGAGTAGATGTCATAAATTTGAATTTAGGCAAAAACATGGATTCATTTCAAGATTTGTTTGAAAAAAATTAAATGCTAATTGCAAGAAATAATATAATAGAAATAATCAAGTTATGCTTTTGTTCCCCAGGTATTGGTACTGTCTATAATTGTATTTCCTTTTTATGCTCTCATCTTAGTCTGCAAGAATTGCATCTGTTCTGAGAGTCTTTTTCCCCACCTGAATTTGCAGGACTATTCATGGTGTGATAAAATATGTGCTTCTCTTCTGCAAAAAGCTTCAGGTCTCGTTATCTCAGAGCAAAAACTTTCCTTTTTGTGCTTGATATGCCTTTTATATGCTGTCTCACAGTGACAGGAAGTATTTATATTCACCAAACAAGAAAGTACAAATATAATACAAATTGTTTCTATATTTTTTGTTTTGTTAGAATAATTTTTGTAAAACCATAATCACTAATGGTGAGTCCTAAAAGTGCTCTCTCAAGTTAAGTCACTAAAGGGAAATAGTTCACTGGTTCCTAACAGAAGAGACACCATTTAAAATGAAGGACATCATTACTCAGAAAGACTTTGGTTTCTTCATTCACATTGCCTATAAGAAACTCTTTTCAGAGATATCAGGGACTGATAATATGCTCTCGGTGTAACTCTTCCTCAGCATAGATAAAGCTTAAGGGTATTTACTCTTGCTGTGATCTCAAACGCTACTGGACTGAACATATGCTACTCCCAGTAACTTGGGTAGCAATTGGCAGTGGCATTGAGTTCCCCATCTGTACTCTTCCACTAAGCAGCACAATGAAACAGTTGATTTTCTGGTTATGTCTCCATTCCCTAGTTCACTGAGTGACATTGAGTTGTATCAGAAAGGAATTTGACTGATAGAAAAGGTGGTAGTTTGACAGAATGGGTTATTTCTGAGGAGTGGAGTTTAATACAGAATAGTCAGGGTGGAAAGGTTTTGATTTCTTGTAATGCCAAGGAGAGCAGATTCACACATTGAGCTGGTGCTGTAGTGCACTTGCACTCCAGTGCTCTTAGTGCCATGTCTTCTGATAACAAAAACATGGAATGGTACCTTGGGGCTCTCCAGCCGAGCAGGATGGCCAAGGGCACGAATCTCCTCTGCTTCCAGTTGTGCTGGCTGAAAAAGCTACTGCTCCCTATTGTGTATCACAGCATCTTTGCTGGAGGTGTTGGTCCTCCTGACCCGTCAGAGCTCAGCGATCTACCTGGGTGACCATTTCCTAGTCTGGCTCAGTTCACAGAGGCAGGATTAACTAAAGGCCTTTAAATAATGTCTTTACTGACCTAGCTCTTCCTAACATACATAAGCTAGAGATTACTTCCATGTGTAGCACATATGGCAAAATCAAGGGGTCTCCAATAATGGGATAGTAAGCTTTGGGTCAGAAGAGCAGGTGTGTGCAAGATCTAATGTGTTCTGGCTGAACACTTAAGTTATTCTTCCTTCTACAAGCCCTACCATCCATTTTGGTCAGATAACTTGTTTTTGGAAGATAACTTGTCTTGGACCCATGTGTGACCATAAGCACTTTGTCCCTCTGTGTCACTTCCCACCTTTTCATTTGTGTTTTTTTTTTAACATCTGTTTAAATTGTAAACTTCTT
This sequence comes from Coracopsis vasa, assembly GCA_026283785.1. NCBI lineage: Eukaryota > Metazoa > Chordata > Aves > Psittaciformes > Psittacidae > Coracopsis > Coracopsis vasa. Next base: position 21,576 of record JANHGB010012326.1, on the reverse strand, counting down.
GGAAGAACGTGTCTCTGTTTTCACAATGCCAAGCAAAACAAAGCCCTCGTCTTGTTCAGGATCTTCAGTTTCTGCTGAAATCGTTAATGAGGTTTTGTGTGAGCTGTTGCAAAGTGCCTAGAGACTTCTAGGTTTGCCTACACAGTTGCTGTGGTGCATCTTGGCCAAATTGTTGTTTGTAAAGCAATTTTGTCTCTAATATAAAAGGCACTGTATAAAATCAGTTCCTATTATCTTTTTATAGAGAGTTTTCTATCTGAATTGTACACGTGGAATTGCTGACTGTCTCCTTAAACACTTCCAGATAATAAAGGTACATGTTCTTCCACCTAATACATATCATTACTTCTTATCAAGCAAGGCTTGCTTCATAGCTGTAGAAATAATATGATTTACTGGCCTCCAGCCAATCAGTTAATTACCTGCTGGTTACTTAAAGCACCAGAGGCTTTGGTTCATTCCAGTGTAAGTTATTAACTTGCTGGTAAAGGATCAGTACCTCATAAATATTTTCTCTAAATAACTTTCCAATGCTGCTGAAGTTTAATTATTTTATTATTATTATTTATTCTTATCTATAATAATAAATATGTGGGGGACAGCTTTAAATTGAAGGCAACTATTTTGATTTGAGATAACAAATAGCAAGCAGCCCCATATCCATGCGTGCAGCATACAAGTGTGATAGACCTGTTACTTAGGCACCTTCAGGTCTTTGCGAGAATCTCAGTAGTTTTACATGAACCAGACTGATTGAAGACTGGGGAGTTTTGGTGATGTTGTTTTAAAACAAGATCAGGTGAAGAGATCTTAGGCCAGGCTTCACTTGTGGTAAGTCCATTGAGATAATTTACAATAGTTAGAACTCTGGCTGTCTTAAAGTAAGACAGGTAATAACCTCTTTCATCTCTTTCTCTGTGTCTCATCCCTTCTTTTTGTTTTCTCAGAAGTCATAAGCCACTTACTTGTTTAAAATGTGGGAGAACAGATGTAAAAAGCACTGTTGCAGGAAGTAAGAAGCCAGGGCTGGCTTTGCCTGGGAAGCATCCTTTAGGCAGGTTCCGTACCCAATGTTAGCAAATAATTTTTCTTCTGCCTTCTTACAGTTTTGACTATAAAGAGTGTCTCCATTGGTTAATTGCTTTTGTAGCTCAAGGAGACAGAAGAGATTCTGTAATTGCTTAAGTCCTAGGCCTCACTTAGATGCCTTATATCTGCTAAATAAACTGATGGACAGGACAGCTAATTTAAGGACAGGTGTTATGTACTCCTCTTGCAATAAGCTGTTACTAAATTCTGTGTGAGCTGAACTACCTGAGAGAACAAATATGCCAAGGTGAAAGGAATTACATTAATCCAGTTTAAGGTGAAAGGAATTACATTAATCCAGTTTCAGCTGTAACGTAAGTGAAAGAAGAAGTTAAAAGCTTCCAATCAAACAGAGTGGGTAAAAAGGGTTGTTGTTCTTGTCTTGTGATGTTTACATTCATCAGGATGGATGAGGAACCTGGCAAGAGCCTAACACAGTGATTAACCATTGTAAGTGCCTGGCCAGCTACCATAATTTAGAAATGGTCCCACTTAGTGGAATTTGTCAGGACCAAATCTGCTTGACCTTGGGTTGTTAATATGGGATTGGATGGTTGCTGAAAGACCGGGTGAAGTAAGACAAGGAGACAGAGAAGAACGTGGTCTGCACAAGACTCTGATTGCCATAGTGTGTAGTTGTGATACTATGAAGAGAGTAGGCGTCACAGGAGCAGTGCTAGGGGAGATACTGAGGAGTGCAGTGCTTGTTCTCCTGTCCTGCACATTCTTGCTGCCTGCAGGAAAAAAGCTGCTCTATCCAAAGCTACCTGTGATGAGCTGGTATCTTTTGTGCTGTCCTGCTTTCTTCTTTTTGTCCAAAAAGCCTCATCCGAGGTTGCATGGTACTGCATGGCGGATATACGCACACAGAGCTTCCCCTGTTGTGGGAGTTCAGCAGCCAAATAAGAAAGAACAGCTCAAAGATGAGAGCAGGTGTAGAGATGAACTTTGTTGTCCTAGTTTGTATAGGCTGGCTAAGCTAGGGACGTAGGTGATTGTCCTCCTAATGAGTGCCAAAAGTAAAACTGTAGGTTTGTATCACTTCTGAGAGGTCGTTCTAACTGAGAAATTAACACCAAAGCAAAGCAGCTTCAGCTGAAAATTGGATTCTCAGCAGCAGGAAGTGCCTGATCTGATTTTGTAATACCTTTTTTTCCCCAGTACTTGGGCAGGCTGTTTCTTTCTTTGTCTCTCCTCTTTTTCCTTTTCCCCTCCTTCCCTCCGATCCTCTGATTTCCAGCCCTCTTGAGTCTGCCACTTGGTCTCTCTTTGCCGGCAGACCTGTAAGGAACACTCTGCTGTAGTATAAAAGCTACAGCTTCTTTTATCTTGTGTGCTGCTCTTATCTAACTTGTGCATCTCAGAGCAAAACTGATACAGACTGCTAAGACAAGATGGTCATTTTCAATCTTTAGCAGCTTATCATCTTTAATAATGTCTCATGAAAGAACTGTGTGTTAGTTATCTGGTGATTTATAGGGATGCTTATGAATAAAATATACCAAGTTATGCCTGATTTTGTGATATTATTCAACTTCTCTCTTTTCTCTGACTTAAGTCTATGTAAACAAAGGGATCACAAAAGAACAGCATGTTTGTGCTTAAAATCAATTGGCACATAGGCTTTGTGGTCCCCAGGTTATGTGGAAGCACAGAAAATCATTGTGGTTTTGTTCCTTTTGTACCAGCATAGGTCAAGATTTAAAGCCAAGACCTAACCCACCTGCTTTGTATCAGATGATTCAAACAGTCTGTGGAACAGTACAGGAGCTGTTGTCAAAGAATCATAGAATAGTTTGGGTTGGAAGGGACCTGCAAAGGTCATCTAGTCCAAGATGACCTTGGGCTGCAATGAGCAGGTCCATCTTCAACTAGATCAGGTTGTTCAG
>JANHGB010012326.1:0-18581 GCA_026283785.1 Coracopsis vasa | reverse complement strand
TGGCCTTGAATGTAGTAGAGTGTTCATTTGTATGTCATAGGAGGGGAAGAAAAAAGAGAGAACTGGTATTGTCATGCCTAACTATTTTTTTTTGCCCCAGTTTTTATGCAGGTCATCGGTGAGCAGATTGCTAGGTTTAAATTCCTACCTGTTCAGAGAAGTACATACCCATCCACAGAAGATGGGCCCTTTCCAGGTTTTGAATACTTGCCCACATGTGCTTAAGCTGATGGGCAGTAGGTTAGGATAGATAGAAATAAGCTATTTGTGAAGTACAGTGTCATAGTCAGATGAAGATTAGACTAGCCTGATAAAATCATTTCAAATGTCTATCTAGAGAAACAAGGGAAGCAGTCAAGTATAGGAAGATAAAAGCCTTGTGAGATCTCAACTTTTTTCCCTATGCTGCAGTGAACAACTGAGATTACACAGAAATGTCAGTAATGGAGTAACTGGTTATGTTTGTTTGTAATGCCAATGCATTGATGTTCTGTTTCTTCACTTGCAGCTGCACTGAGAGCTTGTGCTGATGGAGGTGCCAATCGTCTCTATCACATCACAGAAGGAAGCCAGGACAGGTATGTTAACAGTAAATGTGAAGACATTGAAGTCATCTCAATGAAAGTAACATATGGAGGAAGTTACTGAAGCAGGTGCCTGCTCTATGCATGGTACTTCAACAAACTGTGGCAGGCAGTATAATGTTTTCTCCACATTAACTTTTATTCCCAGCCACACTTTTTAAAAGCACCCAGATAGCCTCAAATACCCTTTTCCCCAAAGCCCACTGGTCTTTTTTCCTCTTGAAACCTCTGCTCTAGGGCTGTCTTATTTTATACATCTGTTAGAGCTAGGCCTTTGATGCAGTCTTGGAAAAAGCTTGCTGTGCCCCTAGCAAGGATTGACTAGAGGAACATGTGATGCCTCTTGCCTAGAGCTGAAACAAAGTATATCCTCTTCATTCTTCTTGTGAGGCCTTAGAGGAAATCTGCTTTGTCAAGTGAGATGGGTAATAGACTAGGAAGTCTACTTTTCTTTTTGAATTATTTCTAAATAAGCATCAGGGCATAGTACGTGACTAAAGGCAAGCTCAGATGTTATCTATAAATGTATACGCTGGGTGAGGAAGTGTGACTGAAAAAGAATGTGTTCTTGTTTTCTGTGATGCCCTTTAAATTATAAATTATCCCAGGTTTCTGCCCTAGGAGTGTTGAGTTGGGCTTGTGATGCTAAATACTGCATTGAAGTCCTTTCTCATTTTTGTAGTGGAGCCACGGAAAGCTGTGAAATCTGAGGTTACTCAGGATCTTTTTTGCATGTTTTTAGGATTTTCAGTTGTTTTAAGCAGGAATTCATAAATAAATTGCTTAATAAAAGAAAATAAATGAATAAAGCTGACTTTCAGGGCAAAGGAGTGAGACAGGTATTTGGTAGAACTTACAAATGTATGAACAGTTTTGTTCATGCAGAAGAATCTGACACATATTTTGTGTTTCATCTCATGGCAATTGTATGACAGAGGCCAGGGAAAGCTCAGTTTCTTCCTGTCCTTCAGAGTAAGGAGCAGAGTTGGAAAGGAAGACTGTCGTCTTAAAGTAAAAGTTAACATTTCTTTCTTTGTCACCTGTGAGAAGTTTGATGGCTGAGTTCTACTACTGCTAAAATCGAGACTGGAGTCTGTCAAGCACTACTAACTGTTGTAGTAGTATTCCTTCAGTAATCTTCTATTTCTCTTCTAGTATTTGCTAACAGAGCCATGCACAACTTAATCTTGAGTTCAAACAGAAATGTGATTGCCTTACAGCAAGTAGTTCTCTCTAATATCTGATAATGGTGATGCTTTTCGAAGAATAACATTTTAGAGCTTTCATTTTACCTCCTCCTGTAACTCATTCATCTCTTCTGCACACCTTTATGTTCCTATTAAATAAATATAATTCGGGGGGAAATGGATGATTATACCTTGACTGACTAGCTCTTTCAGTTTTGCATACTTGGCCCTTGGAGTATTCTTTGTCTTTCTTCTTCTCATCCTAATTGCTTTGGGTAGGTATCTTTTACCTTCAAAGTGATTCTTTTGAAGCAGAAAAAAAAGACCTGCATAATTTTGATTTTTGTCTTCAAAGAAATCATTCTGCTGGAAAGAATATTCATTTACTTCTCTCAAGTATTTTCCCTTAAATTCCCTGTCATTAAAGAGCTTCCTGCTCAGACTCTACTCACATGCTGATCATTTTTTAATGCTTCCTTAACTGTCTGTTTAAAGCCATTTTATTCGAAGCCCTGATATCTAATTGTGTTGTATCAAAACTTAAAACCTATAGCCCTTTAATTCTAGAGAGATTACTATGTCTGAGAGAGATATATAAAGAACTTGATTGATATTTTGGACTTGATGCTCAGTGACACCAAAGTGTGGGAAGAATCTCTTGGAATGGGAATAAATGACAACATTCTGGGGAAAGGTCGGCTGGCAATGTAGCACTGTTAGAGGGGTGTCTTCCTCTGGAGATAAGTATTTGTTGCTATTTTGAAGGGTCGATCCATTTCCAAATCCTAGAAAAATGTAGGGCTAGAAATGACCTCAAGAGATCCATCCTTCTTTCCCTCTGCTTCAAGGTGAAGGCGTATTCCAGATGCATACCTAGTTAGTTGGTTCTTAAAATTCTTCAAGTGGGAGCCCCACTGCCCATCTCCCTTTTCTCTGCTTTAGGCTAAAATATGCCCAGCTTGTTTGGTCTTTCTTTATTGGCCATCTTTTTGCTTTTATTGGCCTCTCTTCAGTTACTTCGTAACTATATCTTAAAGTGCTGTGGCTGAAGCTAGGCAAGATGCTCTACAGGAGACTTACCCAGTGCTGAACAATTCTTTTACTTGCTTCTCGTATTAAGACCGTCTATGCTGTTGAATGAAGAGGAGCAAGAGTAGATTTGAGGGCCCCTCATTTCCTGCCTCCATAATTTTCCTGTTTTCTCCATCGTGTCTTGACTTGTTTCTATGCTGGAGTGGTTCATCTCTTCCCATCAAGCAAAGGAAGCTCTCACCTTCCTCTCTAGAACTGTGCAGGCTGGCTTAGCAGTGTGACTTCAGGTCATGAGATTAATCTATGTAGTAGTTATATGCCTTCCTCTATGCTTGTGGTGCCATTTTTATGATGTGTTTGGTTGGTTTTCCTATTAGTTTCTGTAAAAACTAGCTCGACAAACCTTAAATGCAATTATTCTTGCTTAAAAGCAAACAAACTCAAGAAAACCTTTGTTTTTGTAACTACTAATGAGGAGAAATTGTGCTGGTTTTTTTCAATGCTGTGTTAAAACAAATTGCCTTCTAGAGCAGGAGCAGTAGGATGAGTAACCAAAAGGGCAGGATAATTTTCCTTAGAGAAGCCCATCCTTGGGAGCTGTCAGTGTTGGGGACAGAGAAAAGGCAGCAGAAAAGAAGGAATGGCCTCTTGTGCTCTGCTGCATTTCTCTTGCTGGCTCTAGAGCCCAGAGAGGTTATTTAGACCATGTCTTTTCTTTATTAATGTCAGTTCTCACTCAAAGATAAGGATTGCTGCTAAACCATTCTTGATTGCTAAACATTTGCAGCTAATGGCAGTTAAGGGTGAGCTACTGATCTTTATGGGATTCTTTTTGCTCTGCCTCATTCTGTCTGCCTTGCCTACCCTGTTGTGTATTTCCTTGAATCCCTGTGAAGCACTTATCTACTTCAGCTAGGTTGTTGCTTATCTGTATCACACTAGGGCGACTTCTTTCTCAACACTTTCTGATTAAATCTTAAGGCATTGATTAACCTGTGTATCACTCGCTTTGGGGGTATATGAAGGTGAAGATGCATTGAAAACTATCATTGTATTTGCACCTGTAAAAGCAATCATTAGAACTTGTGTCTCAGCTGCTGTTTTCTAGAGAGATGTCAAATACATCGTGTGCTTGGGTTTTGCAACACAAAGAGCTTCAGGTTAGAGGGGTGCAGTGAGCCCTATAAGAGGGAGGATAATCCTATCATAAGTACTGGCTTTCTGGGGTTCTGTTTAGTATTTCAGTGTGGCAGACTTACTACATGAGGTGGATTGCTTACAATCATTGAGAACATCACTTTTGCTACCCTTCCAGTTTCTTCTGTGAACAGTATAAAGGCAAAGAGTAGCAGTGAAACTGAAAAGCGGTGGTATATTTTGATGTGGCGTTTTCTACATGTAAAACATACGTGAGGTGAACTTAAGTGATGCATGAAAATGCAGTATACTGCATTTACAATTGCTAATGCAATTACTATATAATTCTTCTCTGTACTGGACATGCAGGGAGGCAGCTCCAAGAAGCTCTACATGTGTGTTTGGAAATTAGGAACAAATTCCGTAAACACTTCTGGTTCATGCAGCTGCTAAAGTTCAAACATGGACCTGAAAAAAATCATTTTGGAAGCAACTTACATTCGGGAGTACAGATTGCTGCATGAAGTTTGTCTTTTGATGATGCCCCTCCACCCCCAAGATCCTAAATAAGCCATAGCTATTTAGTCAAAACTAATCAAGGATATTGGTTATACACGGTGATGCTACTTCTTTAACTTGGATTTAACAGACTATTCTGTGTCCTAAGCTTTGTGTTGAGAAGCTGAAGTGGAAAACAGAGGTCTTAATTGTACAGCTTTTACAGCTTACACTTACTGAGTTTTGTATCAGTGAATAAATGTAAGCATATGACAAATGTTTTATTGGTGATTACTCTTGAGGAGTTTCTTCTTGTCCACATGCCTGGAAATGGTTTCCAGGATTAGCTACTCCATTACCTTCCCTGGAATTGAGATGGAGCTAAGCAGCCTGTAGTTCTCAGGGTCCTCCTTCTTGCCCTCTTGAAGACAGGAATGACGTTTGCTCTCTTCCAGTCTTTGTGTGTTTCTGCCAGTTGCCATGATTGCTAAAGGATTGTCAAATATGGCCTTGCAATGACATCTGCCAGCTCCTTCTACACTCATGTGCATCCCATCTGCACGCATGGATTTATATGTGCCTTTTTACTTAAGTATTCCCTGACCTGATCCTTTTCCACCAAGAGTACCTCTTCCTTGCCCTAGTCTTTCCCCCTGTCTCTGGTGCCTGGGGTTCCTGCAGGCTTGTCTTGCTAATAAAGACTGAGGCAAAGGTGGTGTTCAGTACCTCAGCCTTTTCCATGTTCTGTGTAACCAGGTCCCCTGTCGTGTTAAGCAATGGGCCCACGTTTTAACTTGTCTTCCTTTTGTCACCTATATACTAACAGAAGCCCTTCATGTCGTCTTTGGCATCCCTGGCCTAACTTCATCCATCCCCAGGCAAAGCTCCATGCACGGTAGCTGCTCCCTCATATGAAGCGCAACTCCTCATCATCTTCCCATCCTGTCCTTCCTAAAGAGTCTGCATCCCCTCATGGTAGCACTCCATCCACGTTTCCTTGATCCCAACAAGATTGTAGCTGTGCAACTGCACACAGATCTGTGACTCATCATTGTTTTCTGCGATGCTGAATGCGTTCTCCAGGGCTTTATTTTGCCTCAAAAGTCTGAAAAGGAAGCAGTAGGCTTAACCTCTGAATAAGAAGACTAAGCTAGTGTAACTTCCATGAGGAAAAGTAGTTGCATATTTGCTGGTGTGAAAGGTGGAAAGATGACTCATAGTGAAACTGTGTATTTTATGGCTTTATGCGTGCATTTTGGCAATTACTGAGGATTAGTAGTGCCAATTCACCAGCCATCTTATCTTCCTTTGGTTGGCTAGTTCAATTGTCTATTATAACTTACACTGAACTTGCATAATCTTAGAAATCACTGTCTCTACTGTCAATATAATCAAGAAAGAAACAGCTGGGCAACAGCTAGCAATACCCATATGTAAAATGAGATCTTTTGTCTTGTTATTCTCTCCTGAATAACCTTCTCCTCATGGAAAAGTAGGTCCCTAATAGGATTATAGAGTGAGAAATTCATATATACTTCATTGTGTTCTATATTGGATTAGAAATAGGGTACTTATGAAAGTAATTAGCCATTGATGTAGCTTAATGTAGGATTGAGAGGAATTCTTTGCTTGAACTCTTCAGATTAAACTGGATATTGTTTTTAAGCTATCTTGTGTTCAGGCAAAATTTAGCGCACTGATGCAGAAAATACTGAATGAGATTTTCAGGGTATAGTGTTGTACTAGAAGACTGCAATGGCTTTTTCTTGTCTTTAAAATCTACCCATTGTCTGTTTGGGGGAGGATGTGAGAGCGCTGTACATGTGAAGTTTTTGCTTTACAAATGTTAATGTAAGGATGTGTTTCAGTAATGTTACAAAAAATGAAATTGGCCTCAAATGTGAGGTCAGAGCTATTTGAAGTGGCTTTCCCATTGCTGCTGGTGGTGAGGAGTTCTGTGAATTGAGGGTTTGCATTCTGAAAGCCAAGGAAGTTGAAAGCTAAGACCGTGCTTTATTTGTCAAGGGGCTTAAAGAAGTCTTTTACATCAGACATTTTTGCTTGACCTAAAAACTGTAGCAGTGTTCAAAGATCACAATCGGGATCTTGAGTTTATCCTAATCAAATCTGCAGGAGTGTTCAGGAAGCCCATCCCTATCCACAGTCAGGTCCTTTAGGGAATATCTGACTTGGGATCCGTTTTTCAATCCTAGCTTACTTTAGAAAGCAGCCAGGCACCAACAAATTTCAGGAAACCAAAGCAACCTATTTCTCAGTGTTTGGAAAGATGAATCCATTTGAAGTTACCTATTGTGTTCATTTCAGGTAGTGCAGATGAGGAACTCTCAAGATACGTTCTGATCATCTAGTTTTTGGCTTTTTTCATTTCTATCTTCAATTTAACGACTTTCACTTGATTACGTTTTCAGATACACTTTTATTCCAGTAGCCATGCACTGTAGGTACAATTCAGAGCTTGTTTCACAAACAATCAAGTGTTGAGATATCAAGAGATACTCTTAGATTCAGTCCTCAGTTGAACCCAAGATTAGCTTCCCGTACTGGGAGGTGTTTCCTGAAAGGGCAGTAACATCACTAGGCATATCAGGCTTATTGGGTCTCTGAATCAAATGTGCACAGAACTGATGAGAGGTGAAAATCATTGGTGCTTTTTTACACTGCTGGGTTCCTCTTGATATTAAACAGCAGCATAAAGCCAGACTCAGGAGTATGGTTTTTTCTGGAGTTGACTCTATCACTGTAGTGCTTTATTTCTATTCAATTAGTCATCAGATGCTATAAAAGAAACATCTTGGAGTTACATAGCTGTGGTTTGGATTTAAAGTCGGAGTTTTAGGAGGGGCAGAAGCACTGTGTTTTGCAGATCACACAAAGTGGAGACACATTTTGAGGGAAACAGCAGCAACCAGCTGTAAATGTTGTTTTAGCTCAGTTTACTTGGAGGTGCTTCTAATTGTAGTTACTACTATATCCCATAAACCATAACAGAAGACGGACAAGGGCTTTCCCATCATTTCCTCAATCTGAAACTCAAACAGCAGATTATCATCTAATTAAAAACAAAACCCCAACACATGGGCTTATAAATATCAGCAGAATTTAGTTAAGATTAAATTACTCTTGAATTACTTGTGTTGAATTCCTGTTGCTTTTGCTAGCCAAGATGGAAATTGTAGAATGACAGTAACGTTCACACTGTGTGTATGTGGAAGCACACATGCCTCGTTTCTTTTATTTTGGGAGACCCTGCAAGTAAGTTACTCCCTTAGTACAGGACCATGCTTGCTTCACAAGGGAAGAGTGAAAAAAGAAAAGCACTCTCAGGTAGAACTTCTGGATATGATTCACAAGTGGCAGAGGCAGATGTACCACGTTTCATCTCAAGTGAGAGTATTATCCACTGGTTAAAATGGAGAACTGGGATTGAAGACCTTCGTTTGTTCCCAGTTTGCTCACTGAGCAAATCATCTCAGATTCTCAGTCACCTTTAACATGTGGGTAAATACCCTTAAGAAGGGCTAAAATGCTGGTATTTTTCATCGGGTCTCATCAGTGTTTCTGATAATTCCTTGTTAAAAGCTGAACCTATAAAAAGGGCCAGCTATCATTCTTCCTAAAATCAGTATTTAGTAAGGAATAGTAGGTCCTAGGTGGAGGCAGACTTGATCTTCTTGAGCACTTCAAGGAGGTGGGAAGGACGAGGACAAAAGTCTGGCTAGATGGAGTGATGGGCAAATACAAAAGAGATGGACAGCTTGTTCAGACAGAAACCAGGTCTCCTGGCTGCCAGTGAGGTGCTCTGCCCATAATACTGTGCTGTCTCAGTAAGAGCACCAGAAGCCAAGTTATAATTCCCAATTAGGAAAATAAGAGGCCACAATTTTTCCAGAGCAGTAATTCAGGGTGGGGAAAGGCAAAAAAGTGGCTGAGGAAAGGAGAATATAGGGACACTTACAGTTAATCCCAGGTCTCTCAATCAGAGGACTCGTATTGCTTCAGCTTCTTCTTCACACAGCTGTATCTGTACCCCAAGTGTACTTATAGGTAGAGAAATCACTCCATCTGGGTGATTTCTGGCTTTATGACATGGTAAAAATCATTTATGGCCACCCCAGGGCTAGAAGTTAGGCCTTTGTAGTGATAAAATACCTGTACATTGAGTCACATCATCTTGGAAGAGAGTCCTGAGCTGGCCTAAGAGCACTGCACTTTATAGCAGTTTGGTTTGTTGTGCCTAAGGAGTAATTCCAGGATCCAGGAAAAGCTGGCTCTGTGTATAGTGTTAGGATGAAATGTATGCATTTGCTTCTTTTGGATCTCTGAATGTCACTAGAAATTAAGGATCAGGCAGGCAATGCTGGCTTTTATGGAGCAATACTTTTTACAAGTGTTTGGGGCAGGCTGAGGAGTGGGAGTTTTCCTGTGTCTGAAACAAAGCGAAGCTAGAAAGTTCCTTCAAGCCTCAAACCAGGCTGGGGTTTGCTGCAATAGAACTTGTCGTTTAAGATGTAAAATACGAACTTTATAATGAGCATGGCAAGAGCAATCTTAGCTTTGAAAGAAGCTTGTTAAGACTGCAGAGATGAGCATTCAGTCTGGGAGCATAGAAATACGTGTGCCAGCAGTGCCTTAAAATGAATGTATGTTAATAAATATCCTTGAAGTTGATTGATCTGCACTGTTACCCTTACTAGTGCTATAGCACCTCTTCACTTTCTCACCTATTTCTTTCCTTCATCGTCTAGATAACTCCTGGAAAGTGTGGGTATAGTCCCGTCCAGGTGACTTGATATTACAGACTGCCACATAATGGGATGAACACAAATAACAACCATAGATAACTTATTCAGATTAGCTTTTTGCTGTCTCTAAAATGCTCTTTCAGTAAGCTTATTAGTGATTGTTGGAGCGTAAACATATTCTGGGTGTTTATTTCTTGGTTTTCTTTCCTATTCTCTTTCTTCAGTAGACTCTGTTCTCTTTTTATAAACATGCAAAAGGCAGAAGTTCTGACTCTGAACAATTTGCATTCAAATGGACACCTTTATTTTGAGGATAGATGATTGTATACTTCAAATCTGTTTAAACTGAGTGTTAGTGAAGCCAGTAGCTTGCAAATGAGGGACTTCACGCATTACAGAATATAATGAGAAGTAAAACTTAAAAATATAAATCCATTTTTCTTTAAACTATTTTTCCTAGACCTTCTGCTAAGGTTTGGTTTTCAATCTAATTGTGTTCCAAGCGTGTCTGTGTTTTGCAAATGGACTCTTTCAGCTTTTCATTTTAAAATGTTTTGTGCCTCAGTTTTCACAGAAAATGCTATCAAGAACAAGGAACTGTGTTCTCAAACTCTGATCAAGCCTACTTATTACAGTTGATAAATAAGAATAGTTAATAAATAACTATTTAGGCCAAGCGATGAGTATTATGGGCCTCTTCTGATGAGGACAAGCCAAGGAGCAAAACTGCAGAGCCAGTTGCAAAGCCATCCATGTAAAGGGCTGAGCATTAATTTGGACTAAGTAAAGTAGTCAGGCAGCTCTAAAAGTTCCACAATTGAAGACATGAGGGTTAACCTTTTGCTAGAAAGTTAGAGCCCTGAGACATTATAGAGCCAGTTGTGTTCTGCTACCAGAAATAACTTGCTCAAGCATGTGGATAGTGTTTACAGTGGTACCTCCAAAGCTGCTTTTGGATACATTTATGTTCAGGAAACTTCAATCTTCTCCTTCAACTCACAGTTCATGTAAAACTCACACCCCTGGGTATGCACCTGCCTCTGCAAGCCACAAACTGCCTGCCTTAGTTAGGTACCAGTCTGGGCTTTAGTTCTGCAAAATACATGCTGGAAATCAGGTTTGGGGTTTGTTTGGGGGTTTTAAATGCACTTGGTGAATGAGGGGAAACTAAGATTCTATGCAAGCTCAGCAGAGCTGTTAACACAGGGTTCTGTGTGTTGGGTTTGGTTGGTTTGGGTTTTGTTTTCTATCTTTTTTAGTGTTACTGAGTTTTTCTCATTAAATGTCACAACACAGGAATAGATACGGCCTGTGCTTGCCAAATAGGGACTCGGATTACCTTTTATACAGATTCAGGATCTTCTGTTGACTTAATTGAGAAGTGATTAAGCTATAAATGTCTAAGCAATTACACCCTTTCCATACATTGCCCTGAATTCTTGCAATGCAATTAATGCTTGATGTGATGCATCACTTCTCTATGGCGACTGCAAGCAGGGAAATTGCCACAGCAACCGAATATTGTTTCAACAGCATATGAAATGGAGGGAGCAAGAATGAGACTCTCACTGCTACTTTGTCAGTTACTTTGCCTTCCAGAGACTGGGACACAATCCATTTTTATCCCTTGTGCTTTAAAAGAATTATAACCAAGCCACTTTTAGCTGTGTAAATAGTGTTTGAGCATCTATTGCTCTGATTTCAGATTTGAAGGCAGCATTGGCCATAGTTGGAAATAATTACTGCTTACTGCATTTGGAAGTACTTTGTGGTGTCCACACAGTGATCAAAATATTTACAATAGGAAGACCAGGAATGAAATTCATCCTATAGGAATAAATTGTTCTTGGACTTGTAACTCTAGAGGGATATCCCACCTACACAAGCTGCTTGACTCTCAAGCTGCCTGGCTCTACCTGGTTGTTAAGAAACTCCAGCTGAAATAAGTTTCTTCTTTCTATTAAAACGAAGCTAAACAGCCTGTTCCAGGTATCTACATCACGTGGCTAATGTGTGTATAAGATGTTTTGGATCAGACATAGTACGTGTGTGTGCAGTTTGTTCTATATTTCCTTCAGTGTGGCTCTGAGTATTTTGATTTCTGTATGAAAGTTGCCTGGCGTATAAAAAAGAATAGAAGCAGTAAATAATGACATAGCTGTTCCCCTTAATTCATTCATTATAAGCATGATGGATAAAGAGTGACTAACTGAAGGCAGCGTTAGGAATTTGCAGCTTGAGACTGGATTAACTCATTAGTGTGGAGAAAGCTAATAGGATACCAGTGAAGAAGATGGATAAAGATCAGCAGGTTAGAAAAGGTGTATTTTTAGAGTGCTTGATACCTGACACAATGACACAGTGGGTACCGATGGCAGAGGATACGTGCCTTTGGAGCTGGCTGTCTTTTTCTCCAGCATAAAAGGGAGACGGGTATTCAGGTGTTCAGGTGTAGCTCAAAATGCTTGGTAAAATATTTAGGGAGGGTAGTGAGATTTTTAGGTTGGCTTTTTTTGGTGGTGTTGTTTTCCCTGCAATCGATGTGTGTTACAAGTCCAATGCCATCGTTCAGAGCACTGAGCATCCAGCTGTGGGCCAGAGCATTGAGAGAGGGGCCTGTGATTGTCATCCCCTCTGTGCAGAAGGGAAGTCATTCTGCAAGAGCTTGAAAACATGTATGCACTGAAGCAACAGCACTCTGAAAATCTCTGTTTCTTTGTCAGCAGGGCTTTTTCCTTGGTGTTGAGGACAGCTGAACACGTTAGGTGACAGTTGGCACAGGCATCATCTAAAGAGGGCAAAATTGGAAGGGAGGGAGAAAAACAGTACAAGGAAAAGGATGGGGAAGGAGTGAAAATGTTTGTGATACTAAAGCTGAAAAGGAGAAGAGTCTCTGGATTAAACCTAGCTGATAACTCCAGTAGAACAACTGCTATTCTGTCACATGAAAGAAAGGAGGAAAGGCTCTATAGTAGTAAGGGCGAAAGATGTGATTTGCCTCGGCAAGTTCCAGCAGTATCTGTGGGAGGATTGATGTTTTCTAATTTTACAAGCTGTGGCAGGCGTGTTAAATGCCAGTGACAGATCAAATTGGATTTGTGTGCATTAAGGTAGTTTGAGTGGTGAGGGGAAGACAGACTGTCCCAAAAATACAACTGCAAAAGAGTCAGTACACGATTCAGTGCCATTTCTTGTATTAAAGCCTCATCTGCGAGCTTTGACAACAAATACTTTTAATTAAGGAAGTGACAGATGTGGGTGTCAATATCTCTTCTGTCTGATGCTTTTAATTTTAGGAGAAAAGAAAACTGTGCATAAGTGATGTTGGGGTGGTTTTGTATAGGAGGGAATCGTGTGAGGAGCGTGCATGGATTGATGGGGTGTTAGCTCTCAGAGGGAATTCTCAGGATGATGAAGACTCTGTTTTGAGGAGTTAACACTGCTAGCAAGTGAGTAGCTGAACCCGCGCCCACTCTGCAAGCATCCGCTCTGATTGGCACGGAGGGGCCAGCATTGATCCATCATTCGAAGCTTTGCAGCAAAGCAATGAAAGCGACTGCACGGGCCGTGGTTCTGCCTCTCATCTTGTGAAGAGGTTGCTGCTCTCAGGTTTCCTTCTAGAGTCAAAGCGTTTCAGATTGAACAGCAGTTTGTGACAAAGACAGGAGCTGGAACTGTGCTACGCTGTCACTGGGCTTGGTGAGATACTGACGTTTCTGCTGGCTTAAACAAACAGGAGTTACATGGGCAAATCCTTTCTTGTTTCCTTACTCCGTCTTCTCTGCCTCACAGTGAAAGTAATAGGGAAGAGCATCTGTGATCATGTTTACTGTAATGAGCCTGTCCCCTGGGGAAACTCTTCTGGCACCTTTTAACATTAATCTAGTATTGATTTGTGAGTCTAACTGATAGCTCTAACTCCTGTTCATTAAGTGACCACATGCAGGGTTCTCATGTTTCGTGTGTTTCCCATAAAACCCTATGCATTTCATTAAATTCAGCATTTCAGGAAGTGTTTCCTGGCAAAGCAGTATTCTAACATCATGTTGCAAGGAGGGTCCCAAGGTCACAAGCTCCTTTCAGAGGTTAATGAAGTCTGAAAGAAAGGTATTCTGTTGTAATTAAATAGTAATGAATGAGAGGCCAGGAATATTTGGTCTGTAATGGAGTACCATGAGGCAAAGCCAAAATCATCTGCAAATTTATCATTTTATTTCGTATTCTATTATAAAATACCCTTGGGTGTCAGTGTAATTTTTAGTTTCTAACTTGCCTGTGACAGAAGAGGGATTAAGTGGTCAGCGCTGTCATGCATATATGTGATGGTAATGCACCTCGGGAGTGGCTTCGAGAACATTAATAGCATTCCCGACATGCTGAAGAGGGCTTTCATCAGGAGAGCGATGCCTTCCCCGTTCTGCAGGATCTCATTTCTATCAGAGTGGAAAGTGCTTTCTTTGCCATGCTCACACTGGAACAGCCGTGGCAAGTTTTGACTTCTTTCAGTAGCGCCAGCAGAAATGCAGTCATGTTCATGACCCTGTTTAGGAGCTCATCGAAATCTCCCCTTCTGTTCTTGTGCTTCTGGGGTTTAATATTTCAGCCTGTTCAAGTGTATTAGGCAGGATCCTGGCACAGGGCCACAGGCAAGTTTTCAATCCAAATGTAGATTTTTCTTCATTCCCCCCTCAGCCATCATTGTAAATAGGCTGATTCAAATGCTCATACACTGCCTTGCTCCACTCTTCTCTGAAGAGTGAATGATTTTAATCTCTGAACATACAGGACAAACGCATGGGTTACCAGTAATTTGTAGCTTTGATTCCTTACTTCTGTGTTTTAAAAGTAATTGTAATTATTTTAACTTTTTGTTTCATCTGAAAGCTGCATTTGGGAACTGTTTTTCCCACCTTGTGGAAGAAAGGGATGGGGAAAACTGCTTGTACCTGTTCATTCTTGGGCCAGACAAAGCATCGGTATCTAGGAGCATCACAGCACCTAGGAGCCTGCATTTTGTAAAACCCTGTAAAAGCTGAGACTCCATCTAAAAGAAAAGAAATCCTTCTAACTGAGAAGAAATCACTCTTTGATTCCATAACCTGGCCTTTGGAAAAGCTGCATGGGCTCATTGATGGCTCACAGCCTGCCCTTCTTGGGCCTTGGACCTCCACTGCTAGGAGAAGAAGGGGATTTTGTGTTTGCCACCCCCCTCTCTATTGTGGGCTTACGTAAGGGAGATGCTGCTTCAGAAAGCTGGGGTGCCACATTGACAGGGACACTGGTGATGGCATCCTCCCAGACTGCTGCAGTGTGGCTGGCACCAGCCAGTTACCTATAGAGTAGGTGTGCTGCCTCTCCATGACTGCATGGAGCTCAGTTTGAAGGTGGGAAAGGTCACAAATCTCCATGCCCTTTTGTCAGCATGTAAGTCCCAATTCCTGTTTGTTACCAGCTGGCTGGCTGTAACTGGCTGGTCCAGGCTTGTTTGGCATCTGAGCTTAACCAGGTATTCAACAGTGAGGATTTAGGAGATGGTTTTGCTTACAATGAAGTGGAGTTCTCTGTTAATCTGCAGGATTTCAGATTTCCCGTTTCTCTCTGAGGACAATTACAAAAGTAACTTCAATGAGAGTTTTTCTGTCATTCCAATAAAATGTGGGTCTCTTACTTCGTTATCAGGCAGACGGGTCTGTTCCTCCCAACTTTACATGGTTTTCATTAACCAGTGAATCAGTGACCTGCTGGCATTAAAGCATGTGGAAAAAATTATCTTACAGTGAATTTGAAGGAATGGGCCACATGGGCATCCAGAACCTCACTCTTCTATGAAATTACATCTCTATTGGTGGTTACATTGCATAATGTCACCTGTGGTGCTCTTTGGGCTGCTTCTAGAGCATCTCAATGCACACTGTAATTCCAAGTGTCTGATACTCAACTGTGTCCTGGCTTTTCCAAAGCACTTCCAGTGCTGCATCCAGTCAGTTCTCCTTTCCCTTCTTGTAGCATGAATGGTTGCAGACAGCAGTAAGGATATCAGACCTCTGAATGTCTTCCCTGAGGAACAACTACTATCACTATTTATGAAGGGAATAGCTGTTAATAAGAGCTCATCATGGCATTTGTATTACTTATAGGTAGACCTGTGTCCTTAACATCTATTTCTGATTCTATAAGAAAAGTTAATTAGGGTGTTGAAAAGATTAAATGAAAGTGGTAGTGCAGTAATAGATCTTAGTAGGGTAGCAGGTAAGGGGTTTATAAATATGTTTTTAATCATAATTAATTATGAAGTTGATGCAGGGAGTATTGCTAAAACCTTCTTATAATATGCAGGGCACCAACAGCATCAAAGTTTACATTAAAATTTGGGGTTTTTTTTCAACTACTTGATGTAAAATTACTTATACAGAGCCCAAGACAGGGGCTCTTTGGACTATTGGTGCTACTTACTGAGAATGAGGTATCTTCTGTCTGAGCGTTTTTAACCCAAATAGACAAAAAAAGGGAAAGGAGGAGGATTGGAGAGGAGAGATTGAGAAGAGACAGCTCTCTAATATCGTGTGTGTTTGTAATGTTTGTGATGTCTCAGTTGTGTGCAATTTATTCTGTGATTGTCATTTATGAACAAGCACTAAATCTATACATTGACCTGTTTGGATTTGATCTGTCATGTAGGTAGTTATCTAAATGCTATCATTTATGCTCTAAGTGCTATATTGGGAAGTGACAGTAAACTGAATGCTTGTGATGAAACATTAATGACAACAGCCAGCTGAAGCCACAGACAGTAGGAGTTTGGTGGGTACATCCCAGCAACAGTGTGAGTATTAAAGACTTAATAGCAGTAGTTGTACATACCTACTTGCTTTACTGAAAATACACTATAGCACCTTAGTCTGACTAGGCAGAGACTGGATTGAGAGCAGCCCTTAGGAGAAGAACTTGAGGGTGTTGGTTGATGAGAAGCTCTATATGAGCTGGCTTCAGTGTGTGCTTGAGTCCAGAAACCAACTGTATCCTGGGCCGCATCAAAAGGAGCGTGAGCAGCAGGTCAAAGGAGGTTTCATAGAATCATGAATAGTTTGGGTTGGAAGGGACCTTAAAGCTCATCCAGCTCCAGCCCCCTGCCACAGGCAGGGACACCTTCCACTAGAGCAGGTTGCTCCTAGCCTCATTCAACCTGGCCTTGAACATTGCCAGGGATGGGGCAGCCACAGCTTCTCAACATAGTCATGGTGGTTGTGTTCCCTTTGTCCAACAGCAATTGCTTCCCAGCCTTTACCACACATCCATGTGTCCTTTTGCAGCAGCAAACCAGGGCTCAGGGGGTCGTGGATGTCTCCCAGGTCACATAGTAACTCATGGGTGTCTCTGTCCATGCAGTCTGCATTGGGCCCCTCTCTCTTCCTATGGATGTGGTGCAAACAAGAGCTGAGATGGCGTGACACTTTCTCAGTAACGCAGAGATACCTCTGTTTTGGGAGGGCGCTTAGGGAATTCTTCCCGTTCAAACCAACCCACAGCTGGCTGCTTTTCTCCTGTGCTGGCTTGTGCCGAGCAATCACTTCTCACTCTTCTAGATTCCAGCTTTGCAGATGTGCACGGACACTTCACACCAGTCTGAGATCAAGCTGATGCAATGAGACCATTGGGCTGGTGAAAGTCTACACACAAGGCATCTTACTTAAACCATAATTACCTTTGTGGTTACTTCCATTGCTGCCACAGCATCGTCCCTCTCAGGATGTCAATCACCACCTTCCCCCAGGGGACATTTAGGTTTTCCAGGAGGTTGCAAAGCTTTGCTCACAGGCCGTGGAAGTGCGACATAACACATAAACATCCATAAACCCTTCTGATGCTGACACCAAGCAAGATCAAAGCTTGCTGGTGACAGTTCAGCGTGGCACAAAGCAGGATACACTGCACAGTGCCTCACACCCTCAAAGGGAGATGTGAGATGTTTTCCCTGTCCTTGGAGTAAGTGGAATTGGTAGCAACATACTTCTTCTCAAGCTATGATAAGAGAAGGGGTTAATTCACCGCTGACACCAAGTGATGAAGTGTTTTATCTGGAGTGCCAGGCAGTAATACACTTTCGACAGAGAGATACTATATAAAATGGAGTGGTGACCCATGGAGGTGTAATTAGCTCAGCTCTCACATAGGAATGAGCATGTTTGTACAGATTATGTCCAATTTCTAGCAACACCTGCTCATTTGCTTTAACCGGGTTTCTCAAAGAGGGACTAATTAGCACTTCCTTGGAAGCCCAGCAATGGCTTTACCTCTCAATCGGTATTCCTTCTGCTGGAAGGCAAATTAATTACTATATCAGGAAAAGCTGATGGAAGCAGGAAACCATCTTCATGCCTAAAATTAATTAAAGGAGAAGGCAGAGCTCACTAGACCTGGACTTCTTCTCTCACGCAAGGGGTGAGGGCTGTGTGGTGAGTTTCCTTCCCTGCATCCTTGAATGAAAATGGTGTTTTGGGTCTGTATGACTTCTGAGGGTGAGGCATATGTGATGCTGCTTCTCCAGCGTTTGAGCCCAGTAGCTCAGGGCAGTGCTTGTGCCACCCCAACAGTGGCACATGGTGGCTTCGAATGAAGGGACCCCCTTTAGCATCGATGCTGGAGTCCTCTTCTGAGTGAGCCTGTGCCAGTGGAGTGGACAAGGCTCCCTTTTTAGTTCAGCAGGTATAACCATGAGCAAGGCCCTATCTGACCATATTAGCACTAACTACAATTTGGGAGCTAATGGTGTTAATCGATGATGCTGTTTGTAGAGCACCAGACTAGCCAACCTCTTCCTAAAGCAGAGGATTATGATGAAGTTCATGAAGGCTCCCAGTATCCTGGGAGGCAGGTGAATGGTATTCAGATGCTGCAGGTGAGCGTGCCAAGGCACAGAGTACATGTAACTGACCAGGACAGTTCTCCAAGCCCTTCATCCTGCTACTAACCACCAGCACTGCTGAAGCTTTATAGCTAAAAGAATCCTTTAGTAAACCTGCTTTCCTCTCCTGCATGAAGGGACGAGGTGTAGCCATCTAACTTGGCTGTCCCACACCCTTGCCTCATTGTGGGAGGTGCGGATGACCCTTCTTGTTCCATGATACATTCCTGGGGGTGTTTCTGCTTCCTTTTAACACCCTTATCCATGAAATCAGTCTTCTCTTGACAGCTGCTGCAGGTGGCTTCTACAGCACTGCAGGCTTTATGAGCAGATAGATGCATTTTTGGGAAGTGATTTGTGCTAAATCAACTCCCTTGAGTCTTCTTTGCCACACACAGAGCACAAGGTGAGGAGACATGGCCAGTCCTACCTTCACCTTGTTTGCAACCACACTTCATTCCTCACATACTGAGTCTCT
>JANHGB010012325.1:22042-59686 GCA_026283785.1 Coracopsis vasa | reverse complement strand
ATTATATGGTGGTTATCAATAAAGCCCTATTCAGAGAAGAATCCCACATTTCATGTCAGGTTTTAGGCCCTCTCTCTCAGACTGAGAGCCGCAGGGAAAGCTGCAGCTGGTGGGGGAGGCGGTGGGTCCCACATCAGCCTGTGGCCACAGGGAATGTGCAGTAGGATGGGGTGATGGCAGAGCAGGAATGGCAGGGAAGAGCACGGTGAGCTGCTTGTGCAGCCACCCTCCTTGGTCAGTGGGTACCACAGGCTCTGTGAGCTCCCTGGGGCGAGCAAAGCCCCATGGCTCCTTAGCAAACCTGCTGCTGGTAGCTCAGCCCACTGACTTGTGCTTTTAAAGGTTAATGATACACAGAATGTTATCCTTTATTCTTTAGTAAACTGCACTAGGACCCTTCCACTGTCCACTTCAAAAGCCAGGACACCAGGACAGGCAATAATATGAACTGTCCTCTGTGTTTCCTCCTCTCGAGGCCTCTTGAAGGGAAGGCTGTATCTGCACACCCGCCTCGCAGTCAGTGCTCTACGCACCAATACTTACAGTGTAAACTGCACGCTTCGGTTTAGGGCTTCTTGCAAATTGTGCATCCTATGAAACCACCTCAGCATCTTGAGATCATCGACTTGCTGTGAGGAACACCACATCCTCTGAGTGACCAGGATGCTTGTTTCCCTTGGCCAGATGACAATACATGGGAGACAACGAATACTAACCACACTGTATAATGATTTGGTCCAACTATAAGGTTCTCTTTTTTCTCTTCAGGAAAAGCAGGAAAAGGTTTTTAGCCCTTTCATTTGAAGGCAGAGACCTGCTGAGTTCAAACTGAAAAGGCATCATAAATTCAGAGAAATGACTCTCTTATCCAGCCCAATGGTATGCTTGAAATACTGCAGAGAGAAGAAAATACGTAAAGAACATACAGTCTTTTGAAGAAAATGATATTTTAGCCCATTAAAAGAAATGGGTTTTATTAAAAATCATTATTTGGGTGTTTTCTCTGTGGTTCCTCCTCATTTTGAATTACATTTTTGATATTAACCTCTGCTGAGGTTTTCATGCAGTAACCTAAGATGGAATCTCTTCTAAAATGACACTCATGGATGTTACATCCACTTTGCTGAGGCACACTGGGGGATGCCTGCAGACATTAAAGGGTTATCAACAGGTAGGATCCATCCTCTGGAGTTTAGACTTTGAGAAAAAAGAGTTATTCTTTGATAGATTTTTGACTTTTAATTCTGTGAGGCCTGTGTCTGAGGAATTATTGTCCCCAGAAATCACTGCAGAAATGGCTTTGTGCTATTAATTGTCTAGAGACTTCCTCCAGGAGAAGACAGAGCATTCTCTTATACAAAACCCCCAACAGAGTAACAAAATATTCTAGTCACATATGAATGCATAACCCCCCCTGATTACATTGTCTAGTACACCAGGGACACTTCATGGTGTCTCATTTCAGTACTTGTTGCATTGAAGTATCGACTGGTTTTGAATAATAAAAAGCTCATCATTGCAAAAAAACCCCTCAACCCCTCATCAAATACAGTTTAAGCTGAATGCACGAAGTGGATGGTGAAGAGAGAAGTCAGAGATGTTCAGACAGAAGCTTTATAGGATCAAACAGAGACCATTTGCTGATCCGGTAGCTCTGTGACCTTCTGGGCTTCATCAGACCATGTTCTCCACAGGATAATACTGGAGCAGCTTTCCTTCAAACATGGCTTAAAACTGCTTCTTTGTTAGGAATGATGTGAGAAGGCAGAAGGGGAGATAACACAGCCTGAGGCAGAACAACTTTTTCTGCTCAGAGCATAATGAGTGCTCCCTGCTTTCAGGTTGGTGAAAAAGGGATAAAATGGAACAAATGGGAATTGTTGTCTTTAAGGATCTTTTTCTGACTTTAACAGGAAGATCACAAGTTGCATTACAAGTAAGTTACAAAATAGAGTTCATGTTCCCCTGCGCTCTCAGAGAATGATTGGAATACCATATTATACCAGTGATTTACAGCTTAATAACTGCAACAGTTTTTCATCCATGTTAATAAATAGACTGCCTGTATTCAAGTTCACATAGTATGAGCAGTAATAGCTTTGATTTAACCATGTTATTTCTTAGGAGCATGCCCCTTATGTATAGAGCTTTTATAATTGTGCCTTGGAAATTATGCATCCACACAAGGAAAGAAAGAATTTGAATTTTTAGCTGGTTAGAAGAAAAGCACAGAGTAATTATGTCCTTAGAAAGGCCCAGATGCTGTATTAAATACATGATAACATATTATAGAAAAATTGTCATAGGGTGCATAGATGAGAGAAATATTACTTTAAACAGTGGCTCTTCACTCCTAAAAATATGGAAGTGTTGAAGCATTATCTACCTAGTTTTCTTCAAAAGTTAATGTTTTGGGTAATGGACTGGAGTACTATAATGTGAAAAGTGCCACAAACCTTCTTCAAGGACTAAATCAGGATTCAAAGGAACTTGACAAGCTGGAGAAGTGGTCTAAAATGTGAAGGCAACAATTAGTACAGGCAGATGCACAGGAGGTTCATGGGGGATTATGGATTAATTGTGAGTCAACAACGGGAGGCTACTGCAAACTGAGAAATGCTCTATACAATGTGTAGGACATGATTATTGTACTCACTGCTGGTCAGATCTGAGCTGGCACTTTTGGCACCATAAGTGAAAGAGACGGACATAACTGGGGAAGGACCCCAAGGGCAGCAGCAAGTATAGAGAGGGTTTAATGTGTATATAAATGAAGTGGGAAAGCTGAATGTTCTCCACCACGTCTCTTTTAAACACAGAGATTGAAAGGAAGTAAACTGACAACTTTCCATTGAGGGATAGCACATGCTCAGCTCTTCCCCCTGACCACAGTGGAAAGAAACAGAAGAAACCTGCTTGTTTTTCATCAAAAGCCATTCAAATCAGCCATTGGGAACACCTTGTCCATCTGCAAAAATACTGAGGAATATGGGAAGGTGCAGAATTTCCCTTTTTTTATGATGTTTCAGTAGATATTTGTCCTGGATTCACCTGGGCTTAAATGACAGCAGTATGAAACCATCACTCATGAATGTCTGTCCTCATCCATCTGAAATTGTCCTTCTGCAGAAGTATGGACCAGATGACCTCTAGAGGCTCCTTCCAGTTCTTCATCTCTGTGAAGTTATAGGGAGCTCGAAGGTAGCAGGCAAAGGAAACAACAACAGCTACTGAGTAACAGCTCACTTCACCAGGATGGTTTTCTTCTTCCCTGCCACTGGCATACATCCACATTCGCAATTTACATGCTGCTGAATTGCATCCAAATAAGTGTCTACACATAGTTACAAATATGTCCTGTAAGCCAAAATAATTGTTTCTTTTAATATGAATCATCTTGAAGAGCATTTTATTATTATAAATGAGAAAGTTTCTAAAAATATATTCTGCCCTATTTGGCATGGTATTATAAAAATAACATGGTATTAGCTTTGAAAATGTCCCCTCCAGCCAAGTCTTACCCAAGTTGACTTCTGTATCTGAGGGCAGAATTTGGCCTACTGTAATTAAATCCAAGCATTGCATCAGTTTAACTAGCGCCAGACCTTGCTTTTTGGTGTAAAGGCAGTGGAAATTTCTATTGTCTTTTTTTGTCAGTATTTTTGGACTGCAACAGCCCTTTCATAGAATTTAATCATGATGGACGCAAGTCAAAAGTCATGTATCTGCCCAGCAGGAAAGAATAATCCTGGGTCAGTGGGACTAGAAAGACAGAATTTAGAGCTAGAACTGGGTTTGGCCTCCCTGCTCTCCATGTTTAGAAAGAACAGACCATGATGCTACCTGATAGAGAAGCACATCTGAAATGTGTGGACAATGTTGAATCACCACATGTGGACTCATCTGTGAGTGCTTATACATTTCTTGGCTGTTACTCTAAAGGCAAAAGGAGTGAGTTTTAATGGGACTGACTTTTGAGAACTGTATCTTTTCACTTGGAAAAGTACATCTGGAGGCACTATCCAAGTGCTTCTTTTCATGGGAGACAGCTGTTGGAAGCAAGCTGGCCCAGGATGTGGCTCTGTTTTGCTGGCTGACAAAACCACTCTCCACAGTACCCAGGATGGGTGGCAAATCAGGTAGAAGACCGTGGGATAAAACCTGTAAAAGCTGTAACATTTGATCTGCTGTGAGCTGGAATTTTATAAAGGAATGTTATAGGAATCATTCTCCAAGCTGAAAACCAGATTCTGCTTTCAAAGTAGGTGTCAATTTGGCATTCATGCTAGCAGCAAACATCATTGTGAACACACTGCAGATGGGAAGACAGAGTCATGTGCTAAATGATAGAGACTGCTTACAAACATTTCTATGGTACATGCCAATGTTCAGAACTCTTCTAGAGCTTCATTGTAATTTGATTTTTCATAGCTTGGAAACAAAAAGAGCTTAAGCAAGGCAATAGTGTGTCATTTACCTTGCATGCAGCCAAAAATGATAACATAGCCATATCTAGAACAGGAGAGGAGATGAAAGAAGAGGAGAGATTTCTGTTGGAATGGACTCACAATGATCATCGAGTAGAACTGCAAAATCTGGCCAAATCCCAAGGCAGTTACTCAAAGTGTTTGGTTTTGCATTGCTTCAGAAACAACCCAGATCAGAAAACTGAATTTTTCCTGCTTTGATCATCACTCTTCTATGAAATATTTGAACCAGACATAGCAGAAGGAAGGTAGTTGGCCTTTACTATTAACTGGCTAATGTAGCCATTCACTACAAAGAGAAGTAAAAAAGGCAAATGATACTGGATGTTCCTGTTTCTATTCTGTACTGCTTATGAAAAAGCCAAGTCCTCATTCAAAAACCCCTCTCAAAAGAACTGATGGCCAAAAGACAACAGGTAAGAAAAGGGTTCTGGGGGAAAGAAATGAGCCCCTCGCACTAACAGACCTTAAAGACAAGCAGAGACTGATAGCAGAAACTGATAAAAGAATCTGACCAGTCATACAAATACAGCAGTGCTCAAGGAATTCACAAGAATTCCTTAGGTATATGTAAAAGGATATGCCAGGCAATGTAGGGTATCCGTATCCCATACACTGAACTAGGAGTGCTAGAGATCGAAGGGGAGGGGAAGTGGAGGAGTGTGAGAAGGTTCAGCAGTAGATTACACTAAGACTTGGAAAGATGCCTCTTCTAAGCTGTATTCAATACGGAAAAGGTCAACACTTCTGGCATTCAGAAATGCAGAAACTCAAACCCAAATGAGAAGGATTCAGTACCCTGCAGCCCCTGGAACATGCTGTCAGCTCTTTAGCAGCTAGAAAAGATGTTATCAGTAGAGGCGAGAATGCAGAGGAATGGACTGGAGAGGCTGAAGGCAGATAAAAAGAAAGGAATAAGATGTCACTTGATTTTAACTCTTTTTCTCTGAGGTGGAAAAGGTTTAGCAAATGCACTGGGTTTATAGAATAGGTGCCAGAAGAGAAAGTTTTACTGTGAAGGGAACAAAAAAGAAACTCGTCAGTCATCAGAACTATTCCTGTTTGACCTCTCAGTCAGGATGCCAGTGACGTGCAGCAGTAGTTGGCACAAATACATGACTGGCCATGGGATGCAATAGTCTAGTTGTAGTAAACAGGGAGGTGAACAGGAGACCAGAAGCACATCTGACAGAATTAACCAAGCCTGCAGATTCATCCTTCTGTGTACCCCTCAGTGAAAACCTGGTGTTTAAACAGCACCCTTTTGCAAAACAGGAGATAAAAGGCAAAGGTAACACTGTCAGCCTATATATATCCTTTAGCAGAGCATGTGGAAGTGCCTTGGTTCATAATAACTAACTGAAAATAGCAGCAATCATTCCAGCTGCTTTATTAGGATAATAATCACCCTAATTACAGGAAAAACAAGTATTTTTATATTGTCTAGTTAGGACAAAAGTGGCCCAGAGTCTGAAATTCTATTTCAGCCCCTGCCCTTAAATGGACTGCATAGAAGGTTACAACAGCTAAACCTTTGCTTCTATTTTACTGCCTCAGTCACAAGGTTTTAAGCTCTGTTTATACAAGTGGTTTGAGTTATAAAACACACATTATTACTTAGGAGTAATTGAAAATAGCCTCCCAGACAAACAGAGACCTGGCCACCTGAACTGTAAGTGTGCCTAGCAAAGCTATAATTTGATAGGTGTGCGACAAATGGTAGATATCCGGCATTAATTCTTCTGCATGTCACTCGATACAAAGATGTAAGGAAAACAGTAGCAGAAGTATACACAGTTATTTCGAGCTGAAGTCACCGGGAAAATCATTGGGAAATTGCAAATGTCTCCCATTAACTCTTTAACTTTATTAGTATGTTTTCAATTTGGCTGACAGGCTCCTCCTCTGCAGGTCCCTCCAGGAATGTGGGGGAAAATAAGGGACTTGATAAAACACTTCCATGCAGAATTTGGTTTCAGCTATGCACTAAAATGTACACACTCAAGGGCAGACTTCAGCCTTTTCCTCTTCAGGCTGCTGGAAACTAGAAACAGCCGAGAAGAAATGCTTTGCTTTCCTAAACATATGCTTCCTTACTAATGCACCTTACCTACCTACAGACGAGTGGGTATGGAAGCTACAGTTGCCAAAAGAAAGGAAAATATTCACATTAGGGGGAAAGAGTCTTCTACCAACAAATGACTCAGGGCTTAATCCTGCTGTTGCCGAAGTCAAAGCAAATCGTTTCAATCACATTCCCTCTAACACAGGAATAAGGGCAAGTACATCTGGAGTAACTGGAATAAAAACTATCCCCAAAGTGTGGAATTTTCTGTGGCTACAGAGGATTGCAGCCAGATTTGTCATATTTCTGGTAAGCCTGGGTCAGATTTTCAAGGCCAACTGAGTGTCCTTGAAGCCTCACTCCTTGAGAAGACGTAGGCACTTCAGACATTCTCACTCCATAACTCTTTTCCAAACCACTTTTGTGTGCTTGCCTCC
This sequence comes from Coracopsis vasa, assembly GCA_026283785.1. Taxonomy (NCBI): domain Eukaryota; kingdom Metazoa; phylum Chordata; class Aves; order Psittaciformes; family Psittacidae; genus Coracopsis; species Coracopsis vasa. The sequence goes on along the minus strand of JANHGB010012325.1, from coordinate 52,697 downwards.
AACATATGCCCTTTAAATTGATGCCATGAGTGCACTTTGGACTGGAATGCAGCCAGCAGCTGGCTGTATAAATAGCTGCTCTGCTTAATTACAGAAGGAACCTTGTTTGCTTTTAGGGTCCTACAATCATCAGTATAAAATTCCAAATTCAGAACTTTATATGCTCATTTACACACTTCCAAATACATATTCAACCAGATGAAGCATAAATTTAAGACAAATGTCAAAACCCCACTACTGATGTTTTCTTTGCTGTAGGGAGCACCTTTCAGTAAAAACTAGGCTAACAGATCTAAATCTCCATTAGCAGCACGGTTGCATGCCATGCCAGCAATTGTTTGAAGTGGAACTTCCCTTTAACTCCAAAGAAAAAGCCTGATTTCAAATCTTGGTTCTGATAGAGCTCCATTCCAGTTTATACTGCCCACCGTTACTATCGGAAGCGCTGCTACAGAGGGTGACCAGCTAAAGCTTAGAACAGCTTGGAAGGGAATTGAAGCTGTTACTGCTTTACAGTCAGCTGAACAATGAGAGAACAAGTTATATTCCTTTATGCTTTCTGTCAGACCATATTGAACACCACAGAGTTGACTTCTCTTATTTCCTTAACTCACACTCTGGGTAATAGAATTTAGTGTGTATGTGCCCACAACCCCCTAAAACCTCATTAAGATGCTTTCACTGATTAAAAAGAAACACTTCAGGCTTTAACCATTCTAAGCATTTCTCAGCCTACAGAATGAGTAAGGCTTGAGCAGGGTTTGGCTAAGCAAGTCAGTTGGCACTAACAACTTTACCCCGTGGCAGTAGATTACCACGGTATCCGCATACCGCTAACATTAAGCCGATCTGAGGGGGACAGCCTGTTGTGCAGAGCGTTCCCTGGGCTGAAGCATCATCCTGTTTGGAAGTGTTCAGGGCCAAACCCTACAGCCCTCCCTGAGGCACGGCTCCAGCTGGCTTCATCGGCAGCATTGCCTGAGTCAGGGCTGCCGGGGTGTTCTGGTTGATGGGAGCATTGACGCTACCCCTCGCCCACTGGAGCCCACAGAGGGCAAATGACTCTGGTCTTCATGACCACCGAGGAGGGCTGGTGACAACAGCACTGTCACAACGTGTGCTACACGCTGCTTTTCACTAGTTACAGGCAGACTTCTTCAAACAGAACGGGGTGAAATTTTCCCTTTTGGAAAAATGCTGGAAGTTTAACGTTCCAAAACCTCTTCGGAGCCTCACTGAGCTTCGGCAGAGCGCAAGTTGGAAAGGTGTGGTTTTCCTTCAGCACTGCGAATGTCTGAGACAAAGAGGCACTGAAGCTTGATTTCCAGACCAATTATTTCCCAATAAGCATCTGAATGTGTTATTTGAACAAACTTTTCTAGCCTTTCAAAGTTTGCCGACCCTCAACTGATCTGCTCCTCAAAGCTCCATGGATTCTATCTAATGCAGTAGCATTCTGAAACCAGAAGCAGGGCAGTACGGCTTAGTCACCACATAGTGATTAAAACTGCATATGAAGGAATGCACACCACAACCACATTTCCTACTTGGGTTATTCTGTTTCAGAAATCAAAGCATGTCATTGAGCTCAGCCTCCTATCATCAGGACCTAATCTTAAGGTTACTGAATGGTCTGGACAGCCCTGACACCAGAACTGGGGTTACACCATGCTACACCTGGGGACAAGAGCAGCCAGGGTGGGTGGCACCTCAGCTCTGCAGCTGAAGTCCTTCAGCAAGTTCTAAGTCTCTTTCACTGGTATAAAGAGAGCATAATTTGGATCCTATGGAGATCAGTTATGGAGATCAGTTGTGCAGGTCATGGTTTCTCCAGCCTAAATCATGCACTACCCTTTTAGTGGGGTGAAGGGAAATGTGTCCCCTCAAAAAAACCCTAAAAGATCAGTGACCAGAGCTAATACAGCTTTCCTGGCTGTCAGGGATCTCTACAAAGGCAGAGAGAAGGAATGATGCTGCTTATATTCATGCCATTGTGTCAAAAGACTTTATCATACATCCTTTAGATGATGCATTCCAAAAGGCTGCTGCATAGCTTTTCCCAAATGATACACTACAGAGGAAGTTCCAATGACTACAATAAACCCAGGAAATATGGAGAAAAGTGAAGTAGCTGCAAATAATAATTCAAGAGAAAAGAAAATCATGCTTGCAATGAGAACCGGACCTTAGAAACATGAGGTGGGGACACCTGCATCTAAACTATCAAGCCAAAGTATTTGTGCCATTTAGACAGCCTGTCTAACACATGTACACTTATTTACTTGCCTATCCTGCAGTTAAAATCTCTGCTGTGTGCAGGAAGTGACCCAATACCACAAAAGAGCTGCTTTCTGAGTTTTGCTGCCTGATTGTGATCAGGGAAATGCCAGAAATATCGTGGGACCTTTCCCTTCCATTTGCACATTGAAAAAGCCTAAAGAAAAGCAGCTCCACTTCTGCAGCTTGAGCTGAATTCATACCTGTGAGCTGAGGGTGATGAGAGATGGCAGACTGAACAGTAAAGTGCCAGGGACTGGAAAACAGAGAGTAAAGGATACTTAATCTTCTTGACCCAACTCCTGGGTCATCTTATGATGGGATTTGATGGCATTTTGTAGGCAAGAAGCCCTTGTTTTCAAATGAGACAGTTTCAGTTATCCTGTATGCTTATTGCTTCTGTAGTCACTTATCCCTGACTTTAACTATTGCTGTTGTTTGAAATATTACATTTTAATCATAGCTGATAAAAGCATGAAAAAAGAGCTGATGTGAATCTAAAGAGGCATTTTTTATATAAGAATCTCTTAGCTAAAGTCCCTTAATGATATCCATGTTCAAAGAACCTGGAGTCCCAGAGTCAAAATAACTTCCCATTTGAGCTGCAGCAGCCGACGCCCGTTACTCAGTGAAACACCACAAGGTGGAGATGTTACAAGCTCTTAGTACCAAATATCAAGCATAGCGGCTGACGCTGATTTTCCCAGATTTTATCTAGGGAAATAGGATCGTCTTTTAAATGACAATTGCCTGTAGTTAACAATTACAGTGCAATAAAAGTAAAGGAAGTTGGTAATAGCACAGTAATTAAAAGGAAGGCCACTTCTAGCTTGGCCTTGAAATCAGTTCCTTGTATTTTGTAAAATGTAATGATACTCACTTGATTATTTCTTTTACATGCAATCACATGATTTATGCTAGTGAAATAAAGTGTGTTTGCTAATTATGTAGCTAGACTGCAAGTCAGATTTGCACAGTCATCCAAATATCCCTTAAGACCTTTACACAGCCAAGCAGAAACTATCTTGACTTTAAACTATAGGAGGGCAATAGCAGAGAGAGAGTGAGAGCACAGGTTGGAGTGTGCTGTATTCCAGCTCTGATATATACCTCTGTATGAGTGAATGCCACCTCCTCTTGCCACATCCACACCATAGGAACTGCAGGTAAGAGTTGCATCAAGCTTCAAAAGAAGTAAAAGGCAAGATTCCCAATCGATCACATCTGTAAAGAGAAGAAAGAGTAAGAAAGAATCCTGGCATGTTTATATTCTCTATAGTCAGAGCACCATGCATGCAAGGCAAATGTGTATTCAGCTCCTCCCCTGAAATCTTTACAGTAGAAATTTGACTATAACATCCTGACCACCTGAACTGTTTGGAAATATTCCTACAAAATGGAAGCGATGGATTCCAAACTCTGCTTTGGATAAAAAAGGTTTTCCAATTGTTCTACTGGAATAGGTGTAAAGGAGCAACCAACACCTTCTCCTGACCTACATGATTTTTAACTGCTCTTGTGAGTCTAGATCCCAACTTTTCAGTTATTCACCTTATGGTTTTTAAAACCATTGGTCTTTCATTGTACAGTACAAACATCAGAAGAGGTTTATAAGATTGCTCCAAAACACAGGAGTTTCTAGGAATTTTGGGGGTTTCTGTACCCAGAGAATAGTCTACTCATTTCTCTTCCTTCTTACTCTGTTTTCTAAACCCTTGCTTTTTGTGTAGGCTGTGGGAATATAGAATCATAGAAACCCAGACTGGTTTGGGTTGGAAAGGACCTTAAGATCATCAAGTTCCAACTCCCTGCCCTGCAGGGCTTTCCGAAATGCAACATACTCCTGTTGCCAGTAATCTCAAGGTTTGTAGATGCAGTAGATGCTTTCTAAAGGAGTGGAACTTAATCTGACTGGGAACAGTGTGACCTGTCATCCTGAAGGGTTCTTACACCACTGTCTTGAGACAATTCAGTCATATGAGATATTTTCAGACATGAAAAACATCTCTGGGGAGCAGCATTGGTGTTATCTACATCTGTTCAAACGCAGCACTTCAGAATCATTTACACTTAGGCATAAGCCATCTGTTCTCTTGCAGGAGATACAATCGGATACAGAAGGAATTAGAAAGTTCAAGAATCATCACAGTTCTACATCTCCATAAAATACGTGATAATGCTATGTAACTGTTGGTTAAAAGTGGTGTACATGTTACATATTCATGGCTAAGAGTTGTACATTCGTGTACAGCGACAGCTTCCATAAAGCTCATCCTTTAAACCAGTAAAAATAATCCCTGTGGAGTTCTCATATTACAGAAATATTCTTGCTACGTGCCATGGGAAGTAAAGAAATGGAAATTACAACTAATTTGCTCCTGTGTTTCACATATGCTATTTCTGAGCCTCCATGTTCTTTTGTAGTAATTAGGCTACCCTGAACAACGATGGTGTGGATGGTTTACATTCTATGTATATATTTATCTACATAAAGTTATTTCCCTGATTCAGTTTTCAAAACAACTTCATCATTCTTAGAATGTAAGAATCTTTCTATTGCCAGCATGTTGTACAGCTTATGGTTACCCTAAATAGCAGTATGTTACCACTGCTCGTATTAAAGGTAAGAAATCTCTTAGATTCACTGACTTCTAGTTTAAAATGCTAGATTCTTACTTCTCTTTTGTGCCCTTACTGTATACATTGGTTTGACTTTACAGACTGGATAAAGAAGAGAGAAGAATTGCACAATGCCCAAACCAGACTATAGAATACTTACTTTAGGTGAAACATCCTCCTTTGTAGAAGCCAGAAGACAACTCACATATTGCTTAAGTGTATGGGCTGCAGCTGGCACTTAACAGAAGTTCTCTATCAGGCCCTAGAATGAAGTACTTAAGGCCAATCCAGACAAGTAATGGATGGAAATAAGAAGAGGGTTACTGCAGGAGGAAGAGGCTTAGCTGGTTTTACTTCTTTATTTTCTGCCAGGCTCCATATTCATATTTGCAAACAGAAAGGACCTGGTGGTGTCAATTCTTTCTTATCAGCACATAACCCCACAATGACACATTCATTATGAGTCACTACCCACCCCTGCAGGAAGAGCTACAATAAACACTGTTCTCTGAAAGCTGAATAATGCACCCACAGTTATTTCTAGCTCAGTTAAGGAGGCAAACAGAATACATGTCTATGGGTGTTTAGATCAGCAAAGACCCTTACAAGGCAGCAAATCCTTAAAATCAACACAAGTGTGAGCTGGTAGCCACTGTAATTGCTAGCAGTGAGTCATGTTAACAGAGAAATGGTGAAATATGGCCTGGGTGATTATTATTATGAGGGGCTAGAGCTAGATTCAACTGAAGAATATAGGGCTCATGGGAAGCCTCATAAACACAGACATAATCAAGTATTGGTTTTAATGCAAATTCATAAATTTTTATAGGTGTTGAGTTGTCAGGCAGGTAATATATGACCAAACTCGGGATAAAGGACATGGAAAAAAAGCATTCCAGAAGGACTGCGAATAGAACATGATCCAGTGCAATGCCACTGAGGACTGCAGCTTTGTTGGGACCACAGCTGCGAGGGAAGGGGTGCACAAAGTGTCCTGTGTGCGGCTACTGGTGCTTTGTGTGCAGCTACTCACTGTGTTTCCCCAGTCAGCAGTGCAGTGTCACACACCCTGCATGAAACACCCCATATAGAAGCTGGCAGCAGCAGGAGCACTGGTCACCCACCTCTCAGCTTTAGGCACAGGCTCTCTGGCTCGACACTCAGCACATGCAATGGGTGAGCTGGCGGAAGATCCCAAGCGCTGCATCTCCTACTGGAAACAATGGGGATACCAAGAGCCTGAACCACCAGTTTTACCATTGCAGAGCACATAAAGGAAGCGCCTGAGAGCACAGATGGCAGCAGCTTCTCCCTGACTCTCACACACAAGAATGTGAGGCAGGGGCCCCTTTCCTCCTCTGCTCCATCGCTGCTCTGCTTCCCCTGTAACCCCCTCCTCAACACTGTGCTTTGCTGGCCATTAGCCACTCGCTGCTTCCCTACAGGCAGCTACAACTGCAGTTGCAGGACCAGGGGGTCTTGCCAATTGTGAAATAGTATATTCTGACATAACATCATCTCTCCATGTAAAATGGAAATGCATGCAAACAGCAAGCAGGATGGCTAATAAACTGAAGAGGTGCAGGGGAGAGAAATTGTAGCCTTGCTCAGATCAATGGCTGAATTCCCACTCTTCTCAGTAAGCCAGAATTTTACCCTAGATATTCATAACCCTTGTTAGCTACGTTTTAGATATCTAGTTTGGCAAATGCTGCAGTGCTTCATGCTGTGTGTAGGACTTCAGGATTTATATCCAGTTGATTGGGTTTGGAGCCCTTTTACTTTGGTTACAGATCAATTCCAGCCTCAAAATTACTAGTGAATGTGATAAATTACAGTTTTTCCTGAGAAATACCATCATCTTGGTGCTCAGGGGAGGTAACACAGCACTTGGGATGGTTACAAACTGTTTAAGGTGTTGATACCCCAAGCTTATAATGAACTTTACACAACCAAGGGCTTCTGTCATGTACTAAATTACCCTGTGCCTGCCTCAAAGGAACCCCCTTCTTACTGTCCCCATGTAGTGAGTCCCTGACATTCCAGGCCAGGCTGGATGTGGTTCTGGGCAACCTGATCTAGGTGAAGATGCCCCTGCTCATTGCAGGGGGGTGGACTGGATGAGCTTTGAAGGTCCCTTCTAACCTGAAGTATTCTATGATTCTGTGGTTCTGTGCTGAGACCCTGGATGCTACATGGCACCATCCACTCCAGTCTTCTTCTGAATGCAACATAAAGGCCCTTTTACACCCAAAAGTGATGCTGTAACTTCCCTTTGACAATGACTTCACATTCTGAGCAAGATAAAAAATAGATCTGCCCCAGTGACACAGACCCTGTCATGCACCATGATAGTTCAGTGCATCCACTGCATCGAGCTCTGCTCGAGGACATCAATAGATACACTACAGACAGAAAAGCAGGGATCTCTAGAAGTTATTTGGATCTATAGAAATCCCACACTGTATTAAGTCAAAAGGAACCCAGCTTTTAGAGAAAACAACGTTTCCCACTCCTAGGAAGTTTGGCTGGAAACAGCATCGAAGTGAAAAACAGAGTCAAGTTCTCTGATCCATTCTGCAATACATCACATGCCATGTGCTGTCTTCAATACAAAATTACCCTTCATCTTGGGCTGGGAATGGTTAGCAGGCTTTGGTAAACTGAGCAGGAGCAAATAATTCATCCAGAACGTTGTGCTCTTTTAATAACTGAGTTTGTTTGATGAATCTGTCTGCTTTGGACAGTGCTTTAATCACTTCTTGACTCCAGACTCTCTCTGAAACAACCTTATATTTTAGACTCTTAAGGAGAGACAACCCTCTAATTTATGCCAGTTAAATATATATTACAGTACCTTATAGCTAACATAAGCCCTTTGTTTTCCCTCAGAACATTACAGCAAGCCATATTATGAATCAATAAAATCTGCTGCCTTTTCCCCCTGTTCAACTGCATACACTTGGGGCCTGGGGCAGTGCCAAAGAAAATCAACACATACCAATGGAGGTCAGAGAGAAAGAAATCTTGACATCTTCTCCTGCCACTCATTTTAGCACAGGCAGTCTGGCTGGATGCATGATTTACTTCCCAGATAATGTGCTAGTTGATTACTACTGCTCACCTCTCAGCAGATCTATGGGTCAAACCTCCAGCTCTCAGCTGACACTTCTATTGTGTGAATACTTGTGCTACAAAAGACTTGTCATTAAAAGGGCTTTTTTCCCCTCTTCTTAGTTTGTCCATGAGTGAGAATCATGCACTCAAAGCTCATTCTGCAGGGGAAAATAAAGAATGAAAAGGAGGAAAAAAAGATCATAATTAATCAAAAGTTTTTACCCTTCAGGGATTACTTCTTGAAAGCTCATAAGAAATAGCATCGTTTAGGACTAAAAGAAATTCACCCAAAACATGATGCTCCCTGCCTAAACCCCAGCATTCATTAAGTGCTGCCAACCCTACTTCAGAGTGTGAGTGCTTGTTTTTATGGAGCACCCCTTCTCTCCTCAAGGCTGTGGTTGTGCAAGCAGGCTGTCAGCACGAGCAGAACACTCACTGCTGAGTTCCATTTTCTAGGCTGCTCGTACCACCACCTCCTCAGAAATGAACCAACCCCGCTCATGTTGGAGATGACAACAAACCTTGGGTCTGCAACAGAAGCTGTTTGAAAGCGTAGCCAAGGATGAAAGACGGTCAGGAAAGCTGGAGCTGCTCTGAGAGCGATTCCTGCATTTCAACACTTCACACCAAAACACTGAAATGTCAACGTTTGGCCAAAGGGACTGATTTAGCAGCCCCTGAAGTCAGAGTCTGACTCTTGAATTCAATAGCACTGCACTCAGCCCATCTACCCTAATTCATATCTGCATCTCTAATTAGAAACACCACCATTGAAGAGTGAGTTTAAATAGTGCTCTGGAAAGACAGGCTACATCTACATGTAGTTTAGATGTACTACGCTACATCTCTAAACGCTCCTTTGTATCATGGTTATGACAAGCAATAAGAACATGACAAGGTTATGACAACAATAAGAACAACTTCAGGAAACATGAGAATAACTCTAAGATAATATCATTTACAATTTTAGAGTTTGGGGCATTTCTGTTTGTAAAACAAAGCATTCTAAATGATCAAATCCAGAAATCAATGGATTCGATAAAATCCATTCAATAAAATCTCCCAGCAATGGCCTAACAGGATACTGTAGTTATAATGCCTGGTTTATAGATATGATTCTGCAACAGAGCTACTACACAGCTGCTCACATCATGGAGAAGTTACAAATGATCTTACCAAGCACAGTCCCTCTGTCACCTTGCCAGCACTCGCTTTATTTTCCTGTGGGTCCAGACGAGTCTTGTCACTGTGATACTCCTCCCATTGACTTTAACAGCTCCATGCTGACAGGAAAAGTCCAAGCAGAGGTAGGCCTTATGTTTGTAACCCATTTCATTAACGTTTCCTTTAAAACACAACCCCCCAATGAAAATGCAGAAGTTCTTTTGGTCTGCCCATGCTGCTCACAAAGATGCTAAACTGCATCCATCCCAACACCAACCACTTGTAAGCTGCCATTGCTGAAGGAAGCTGGGGGCACTCCTGGTGAAGGAAAGCCCAGCTTGAGTCAGCATCCCTGGCTGCCTCCTCATGTCCTCCCTGCCTCCAAGCTCCCAGGAGAGCTGCTGCTCCCCATCCTTGCTCTCAGCCAGTTCTTCCCCACCATCTTTGCCTGTGCACCTCAAAGCAAATTTGAGTATTGCCTTTTGCTGTGTGGAAGAATTGGAACCTTCAGCCTTAGTCATCATTCTTTAAGATAAATGTCTAGCGCCAGAAGGTCTTATGGTGGATAACAAAGAATTCATCTTGAATAAAGTGTAGATGTTTCCAAGAAGAATGAAAACATCTGTTCAGACAGGACAAGAAGCATTCAGACAGGAGGAGAGGTAGCAGGATATTTTATCACCCATCCTCACAAATAATTCAGTGCAAACCACTGGGAGAACTCCTGAAATGGATGTCCAAGTTTTACCTCCCTGTAGCTCATTGTCACTTCATAAGACAGTGTTTCTGGTGCGGAATATCATTGTGATAGAGAACAAACTCTGTTATTCACTACTGATCAATGTAGGATACACTGGGCCACATTCTAGTTCTTCATTCTCTCTCAACAATACTATTACAGTTAATCTTGTAACCCCATTTCTCTGTTTAGTCTGAAGTTATAAAATAAGAGTAATCCACCTGATTTCACATCAGTTGTTTACAGGACTGGATTCATTGTGGAAATGCAAGTTATTTGCTTGAACTGCCAACATCTGAAGGTGGCTCTGAGGATAAATGCACTGTCAGGATCCCCCTGGGGCAAGATGGGACCTTTCCCTTCTCAGTTCTCCTCTCACTGCTTTCAGAAAGGGTGCAACTCGGGGATGGCTTTGCACCACCTTATTGCAGCAGGCCCTTGGGGAAGAGGACTGGCACATGTGTGACTGCAAGGATGGGCCCTGATGCACAGAGATTCTGGCATCTGCAGGAGGGATAATGCCCTGCTCTGCAGGAAGCAGCTCTGCTGTTGCCCTGTAACTGCAAAAGGAGAGATCTTGTCTTGCTCTCCATCAGAGCCAGTTCATACCCAGAGATGGGGATGTGACTGGAACATTCCAGAAACTCTTCTTTCTGACTTTTCATTTTCTCATCCAGTGCGACAGTTATTGAACATAGGGGCCAGTCCCATTGCAAACGTTAACTCTTGATCATTCAACTTCAGCAAACTCTCTATAGAGACAGCTCAATGCGACAGTACTTGTGCTATTCTTTTACCATGATTGTGGCCACACACCCTGCACAAAACATTGTGATACTGTTTTTATAAGCTCTCTCTTTTTCGCAGCCAAAGGCACTGGCCCTGATTTGCAGCAATAGTTGCATAGGGCAGAGTGAAAACCTCGCCAAGAATCTGCCTGGGTTAGCTCCAGCTTTATTTTCATGCCTTGTAAAGCTAAGGATCACTTGAAGACTATCTCCAAACTCCCGAGAGAGAGGGAAGCGCCTGGTGGCTTGTAAATATAGCCTAGTAAAATAGCTGTGATGGGGTTTTAAACACGTGTACACTGTGCTCAGTTCGCAGACATGCAGCTGCATGCTCACTGCTTTGGGGTTTATTTAAACACTGGTTTCAGTTTAGGCTGGAATAATGCTTGACTGGAATAGTTAGTTTAGGCTGGAATAAGTCTAAGCAGTCAAAGTACTTTCTATGTGGGCTGAAGTTTCTCCCAGAATCTGCTTTAAACCACAAAGACAATCACAACAAGTCTCACAGAGTGCTATGGGCCTTGTTGGCTGCAACTCTGTGAGAACAGGAAAAAATGAAGACCATCCTGACGATAACAAGGATAAAGCTTTATAACAATAACCATAAGAGCCACTGGATAAAGTGTAACTGGCTGTAAACCTCAGGCCCTTGTTAGGTTATTATGGCCAGAAAATGAAAATAATTCTGTTCCCAGTACTTCTTTATGTCATAACATTATTAAAGACAGATTGCCTTACTTAAAAAGCACAGGATCCCTAAAAACGCAAGTCTTACCAGAGGGAACTTACCACTCGTATGAGAGATGTTTCTGCCTTCCAGTGGGAAGTGATGTCCTTGCCAGGCTATCACAGAACAATTGCTTCAGAGACCAAATACAACCATTAAATAAAACTCTTGTTCTACAGCAGTCTTTTTACTCTTAAACCCCATGTAACTGCTGTCAAACTCGGGGCTAACACAAAAACCACCTTTGTGTCTCAGCCTGGCTGCATGTGCCCACCTAGTTCAGTCAGGTGAAGAGCAGACAAGCCTCATCCCTTGCAAATCTCAATGCTAAAGACTTCTCCGTAAGTAGGACACACGGATACTCTCAGTTAAGACAACTACATCTAATCTTAACAGGACAGTTAGCCCAGTGTTGTGAGTGCCAGCACCCTGCCTTCATCCAAGCCCTCTTACCAGTTCATATCATCGTGCTTTGCTTGGCACCTGAGAAACTTTTAAGGGCAGATTCAGCGTTGTTCTATTGTTCATCTGCTCTTGTACACCTTTTTCCTCTCTCTGGACTGTCAAAAGGGAGACCTGGAAAGTGAACTGTTATTTTTGTGCACTTGAAAACGAAGCACAAGCAGGAAGCAATTCCTGGGGAAACAGTAATAGGCAAAAACTATCTAAAAGAATGCACCAAAGCCTCTCCTGCTTTAAGCTTTTCCAGACATTGGCCAGGTGTCCTTACCCATACATCACCGAGTGCATTAAAGCTCCATTCTGCACACTAGGTATCAAATCACTTGCAGATATCCTCTGTGTCATGCAGTGCTTCAACATCCACACAGCAATTCCTCCCAGGAATAGATCTGAGTGTTGCTCGCTTCAGGGTTCTCACCCTTTTATCTTTCATTACTTTGTCCTTTAAGAATAACTTCATGAAAATAGTGAGGAATTTTCCACATGTGCATTTTTATCTGTCTCCCTCCTCTTGTGTGCAGAGAAGATTCATATTGGAAGGAATGGGAGGAAAAAACTTCTGCCAGCATGTTCAGAAGGGGAATTGGCCTCTTTACCATTGGAAGTGGCGTGAGGACCAAGCAGAGCAGAGCAATACTGAACAGGAGTCAAAGTTTTCTTGCTCTTCTGCTGTTTTGCAATCATCACCACCACCTACAATGGGACCTACAAATGCCACCAAGTACAATGGGAGCACTGAAGCTCCAGAAAGAGAACTGGGGCATTTGCAGGGAGTATTTCAATATCTCATAGTGGTTTCTGGTTTTCAAGTTTGTTTTGTTACTAATCCTGATCTCTACAATAGCACATTACTGTAAATAGGCATCATACTGACTTCACCACCAGGTCATTGTTGAGCTTTCTCCCTTGCCTTGCACTTGGCCACTTGCTGCAGTCACTGTTCCAGACACTTGAGTCTGAATGTTGCTGAAACCTCCTTAATGTCTGATTGGATTTCCTACCTGTTACACACCACAGAGCACTACCCAAACACCACAAAATCATGTAATTGGGGCCTTGCTTTTTTTATCTCTAGATTTGTGTACCTCTAGATTTAGTGCTACTGATGCACCACTTGCTGTTCAGTAACTTCTGGAGGTGTCCTCCAGCAGAATGCACACAGCTTGGACAAAACGGGGGGACAAAGATAACAAAAATCTTCTTATGGCTGAAAAAGTGATTTCAGAAGCATTTTTAAATGACTCAATCATAAAGACAAAAGTACCATGAAAACCTTGGAACTTTCCATATTTTTCCCAGCTAGGCTGCGGACCTGTGAAACCCGTTTCTGGTTTGGCCATCATTCTGATGAACCTCTCAGACTTTTCAGATGGGTTATCTCACCTGTACAACAGTTTTTCAGGTCATTACAGGGTAAGGTCTGGGTGCTTTATGATGTGTTCTTAGAATTATACAATGATTTTGCTTTTGCTTCATTTGCAAGACAGAAAAAGGTGCAAAAATCTCTGTTGACTGAAGTCCAGAAAGTTCCCATTTCTTTATGCACAAAGAGCCACCGTGTCCTTGCAGTCCAAGTGACTTAGATTAGATGAAATGGAAGGATGTGAGAAAGGATAAATGTTAAATGCCTGAGGAGCGAGTTCCCTTCACACCTTTCTTTGGGGACAGGCTGCCTCAGCTCTGCCACACAGCACACCAAACAAGCAGACTCCACATTTCATTGAAGAGCTCAATATAAACAAAAGATGACCAACGACGCCCAAAACCCTACCGTGTAATGTGTATCTTCTATATTGAAAGAGATAAGAGACCTAGCCCCAGAGAGCTCACAGCCACTAAAGATGTACAGCCACAGAAGTCTCTTTTGTGGCATAAAACCTCAGATGCTTTTCCAGCAGAAAGAAGCAATTCCTCTCAAAAAACATCCTGCCTATAACAAAACTTTCTACCCAGATTTGCGTTACAAAAATGCAATCCAGACCATGTGGAAGAAAATTCAGCAGGAAATAGACCCCTAAATTGCACTGACAGCAGTGTTCTGGTATCTGTAAATCAGCTCTGACATGTTATATCCCCCTAGTCCTTTATGGTGTCGATTCAGCAGTAATGCCCTTATTCTGTCATTTTGTGAGCTGTTATTCCTTTCATGGCTTTGAACAATATGTTCTCATATGAAATGCTCCTTGAGCTGCACTAAATAGGCCATGAAACACCTAATTAGTCTTTGTTCAGATCAAGTGCTTGTACACTTGATTTACCAATCTTGATAGGTAGATAGACAGGTAGACAGATGTGTAAACATGATCTCTATAGATATCTAACAAAGCAATGTTTAAACATTACTCTCAAAGTGAAAAGTTAAGGCTTGGAGAGCAACATCATTTAATCTATGTTTCTCATTATTACCTTATTGTATTGTCTTATGCTGTGGGACTGAAGGGACACGCTTCAAGGTATTCCTCACTAAAGAAGCAGTACTTCAAAATGCCACCCTGTCCCATAAGAGGACGTTGCAAAGGTCACAGACATTTTATTCTCTGGATTTGAATTCAAAGTGAATCTGTTGTAAGTATTGGCTGAGGCTTGAGTTCTCTCAGGTAAAGTTCAGTTAAAAAAGAGCATTTGGCACTAGTTTGGACTTTATCAAAATATCCATCAAGTAATTTGTGCAGGAATTCCACATAAATGTGGCTTTAGATCATGGAAAAAGTACTAAGAAGTCCAAAGTATTTTAAGTTCTTAAATGCTTTATATTTCTATAGGGGTTTACATTCTGGAAGAGCCCCAGTTACGTGAAATCCCTGAATCTTTGGCCTGAGGTCCCTTTTGCTGCTGTTATTTGGCATTTAGTCTAGCTGCATGTCTCCAGGAACCCCACATGAAGTCTGGCCGTTCATGTGGTGACACACATAGGAAAACTCTTCAAGATAACACAAGAATATCACATCCCGTTGAATAACGAGGAAGAACAGAATACTAACAATACAATTGCCCATATGGAAATTTGGGTAACAAAATAATGCTGACAACAGGGTTTCTTTTAAAGAAAATGAAATTGATAGATGATGGATGAAACCTATCTATCAATAGATGAGATCTATTGATACATAGATGAAATTGATAAATGGATAGAAGCTGGAGGTGGTGGCACTCCCTTTGCTGAGTGTGCGGGCTGGAAGGCTGATCGGATACTGCAGAAGTGGCCAATAGGTCACTGTAACACTTCAGAGCTCTGGTAGACTAGTTCACTCAGGTCAGCTAGAAAATGCTACCCAAAGACATTGCAAATCAGTCCCAACACTTCAGGTCAGCTGCAAATGCTGAGGGTGAGATTCTGTGTGGGATCTTTAACTGAGAACTTTACAATGTTTTCATTAAGCCAGAGAAAAACTACAGATTGGCTCTGAGCTTCTGAAATGCTCCTTGGAGAAGCTGTTGTCTCGAGTGCAGTTTTATAATGACAAGACCATGAAAACTAGTCTGAATGACAGCAGTACTGCACCCACTGATATCATAGGGGAAAAGCAGTCACAACTGCCTTGGGAAGCTGATGGGAAGCCTGCCTGCCTGTGCTCTCACACAGAAAAAACTCAAAAAGAAAAGAAAATTGGGTTTCTAATGGAGGAATTTTCCAAAGTGGTGCTCCCAAGGTGAGTGTCAGCCATCCCGAATCAGTCTGTGTTAGGCTCTAGCTACAAAATGTCTTGTGAACTGCTTTCCTTCAACACCAACTAGACTCAGCGCCATGGAGGCCAGACCTCCTTCCACCCCACAGCCTTCTTTTCCATCTTTCTGACTCTATTCAGTAGAGAATACAGATGTATAACCATCTGATGAGCAACAGCTTTTATCTCACTATCACATCCAGAGGTTTTTGGGATCCTGCCTGCAGGTAATGGCTAAAGGGGTATTGTCTAAAACAGAAGAGGACTTCATGTGGCAGAGTTACAGTCTGGAGCATCAGCAGGTACTGGAGCACAAGTGCTCTCTTTTGCTGCTAGAATAGCTTCTGGCCTTTGCATACATACACCAGTACTCTACAGATTGTTTTGTTGCTTTTCCCCTGCTTGTGAAGTTCCTTTCACTTTAGAGCCATGCAAGCTGCAACAAAGCTCTGCTCCCATAATAATCCAGCTGCATCCCACTATGACAGTAATCCAAAAATCTAAGACCTCAAAACTTCAGCAGCCCTTGCCAGGTTTCCCCTCACCCTTCCTGGGTTAGCACTGCAGCCAGTTAAAACCACACTGAAATTACCTTTTAAACATGCCTTTAGGCACAGAGCTAAAGCAAAGATTTGGCACCGCTCATCCCGTTCTTAATGCTCTAATGCCATATTATTACTACTCATTGAAAAGCTTAATGCATTTAAACTCAGCCAGCGTGCCAAAACACACTGACGTTATTTAAGAGTTTGCCATATAATTTGAACTGATTGCATATTTATTGTTGAAGCAGTCTCAAACAGTAAAGCCTTCTGGTTTCCTCAGGAGCACTTACTCCTCTCACGCTTTGATAGTCTCTTCCCACACAACTGGTATTCACAGCAGGCTTCAGGGAATTATTTCTTTAACAGGGAATATTTACATTTCTTCTGCCTTCCATCACTAGAGTTTTAAATCGGGGGTGCAGAGACTTTCCTGCTACAAAAGGAGCAGCAATCTGCTGCAGCAAAAGGGCTCAGATTCTTCTGTTTCAAGACACTTCACCCCTGGCATACCCCGAAGAACAAAGACACAACTGCATTTTGGGATGTGTCTGTACATGCACCGCTAAGAGATGGTCCCCCTTCTTTGTCAAAGCTGTTAAAAACAGCGTGAGCTGAAACAAATACCTTCGAGGGATACGTCTGTAATTCCTGATGCCATTTTTCAGTTGAAAGATAGAAACTGGGTACCTGTCAATGGGCAGCCATTCTTTAAAAGCATCTGAAATAGAAAGGTGCATGTTCATGCAAGATAGGAAGGCACAGCAGAAGCCTCAGTGTCTGTGTGAACGACTCTTTTTTACCATTTTACCTAAACTCTTTGTCCTCCTTTCAACACATATTTTGCATTCCTGAGGCAAATTCCCAGTTGCTAGCAGAGTGCAGGCACAGAAAGAGGCACTTCTTACAGAATTTATAATGGATTAAATACTGATAAGTACCAGCTACACCGTCAAGTTACACTTGAGTTGTGTCCAGTGACAGCAGGACCCTCAAGCCATTCAGTAGCATCTTTCCCCATTGACCCTGTCTCTCACCCTTTCTTCCCCAATCATCTTTCCCTTTACTCTCTGATATCCCTACATAGACTCCAGAACATCCAGCTGCTGACTTCTGGATGCCTTTTCCCCATGTACTTTCAGGAAAGGCTTCCTTTCACTACATTACACTGCTAGCTCATCTACTTGAAATACCCCAAAGTAGATTCCTTGAAGTAACACTGAAACACACCAGTGCCTTCTATCATGGAAGTGAAAATAAGTCTACTATAGCAAAGACAGACACGTTCAACAATAGATCTCTTTCCCTTGCTCAAAGGCCTCCCTTTGGCAGCGTGCTGAAGGAGAGAGAGATGCTTTGCAGTGAGGGAGAACAAGCCCAGGTCTCAAGTGCCCACCATCAGTTCACACAGAGGTAAATGGCAGAAGGGAAGAGTGTGCTTTTTTAGGCTAAAGCTCTCCATCTGGCCTGCAGGAAGGAAGACCAAGAGAAGCATCTGACCCTCTGTGTATTAACAGGATCTGTGCCAGGAAAGTAAAACCCAGAGCCCACACACAGTCCGCAAGTCTATCAAGAACGCGTGTGTCAAGAAGTCAGGAACAGGGAGTCTTCCTGGGGCGACAACCGTGTCTGTGTTACAAATCATCTCTTCCACAACCAAACATGAGGGAGAATTTGCATCTCTCTTTATTCTTCCTTTCCTTCCAGGCCTGTAAATGTGCACAGGGCACAAGCAGCCCCAAAGCCACCAAATGGGGCTTTGATAACCCAGTTTATCTGTCTTTACTGATCAAGCAGACTAGACTGTGCATGCAGAGCTCTTCTTTAGGATGTGCCTTGTGCAAAAGTGAGGCTATGAAAGAGTTATAACACCCAGGCCATTCATCCCTCTGGATGTTCCATTAATGGTGTGGTAAAATACATCTGCAGGCTAAATGGGAGGTACTTTTAGATTGAAAGAGGACAGCACTACTGAGGATATGGGAGGCATGAAAAGAAACAAGACAGAAACCAAACCATACTGAATCATGCTGGTCAATTAGAGTACAGCACTGTCACCCTAATGGAGGGGAGCAGAAACCCACAGAACTCCCAGCTTCTACCACATCCAAACAAGCCTATTTCACAATGAAAGCTTCTGTAGGGACCTGTAGTGAGTCTGGAGCCACCCACGACTCAGGTATTTTGTTGGCTTGAAACTGACATGCTCCTGATGATAAATGAATGGGAGATGGAAGTGAAAGGGAATAAATAAATCTCCCATGTAGAAATAAAGACATTTTCCCTCTTCACAGCATCAGGAAAAGAGCCCTTGCCAAGCTCTGAAAAGCAGGATGGCAACTGCGTGTCATTTTATGAGCTCTGAAGCTGATGGAGATTATGTCAACTGGAAAAATAAATCACCTTTGTCATAAAGCCTCTTTCAGCTTGATTTCTTGGTGTTAAATTAGTCAAGACAAGTGAACCTATGGTGTCAATGCTCAAAAGTCAGAGGCCAAGAGCTACAAGAACAGCCAAGAGATAGATAGTATTTAACATCTGGAAGTAAGGACAACACTCACTTGTGCTCGTCTTCCCACTCAGGTGTCCCACTCTGCTAAATGCCTCTACCTTATAAAGCTTTCTAATCTCCCCTCTCATGTCTATGAAGGGCTCACATCTCCCCACTCTCAACAAGCCAAGAGGCAGCCATCTCATCCTTAAAAGAGGCAGAGAAAAGACATGATTAAAACCAAAAGTTGGCATGCAGTCCCTGGGGAAAGAGACAGGCAGGTAGCTGGGAATCCCAGCATTCCCCATGCCTGGAAAGGGATTTTTACCAGCTCCTCAGTGAGGCAGCTTTGAGCTTAGTGAAAAGCTGTCATCCACACAACAACAGCACGTGGTGGATGAGTCCTCACACATGGGAACAGAGCCCATCTCATTGGATCTTAGAGTAGGAGCTGCTCTAAGCCCTGGGAAAGGCAGCCCTGGTAAACCTGCTGCCATAAGCTGCACAAACTCCGGATTTTCCTTAACAGAGAGAGGAAGTTCCATTGCATACGCATGTGAATATATTTGATTTTAGATGGTTCATCTGGGCAAGGTATGAAGACTCGATCTGGCCCATTTTCATGATGTTGTGATGATGACCTTTATCACCATACCTTTTCCTAGGCCATTTTCTGCACTCAGGTTGATGAATAATTTCCTCCCTCAGTGACCACCAATTCACATCCTATTTTATATTTAATGCCTCTTTTCTTTCATCAGGCTTTCACAAAAAGCAAGTGATGCCAACCTTCCCCTGCAGTGATTTGTACTCCTATTTCTTTACCTTCAGAACACTGTACACCGAGTTGTGAGTTTCAGTGAATCATGAGCAAAGGAAGGATGGGATCTGCCATCTGGAAATGATTACAAAACCTTATTGTGCTGCGTAAATATGCTGCTTGCTTTTTTTTTCATCCCTGCTAATTCTAACACAAAGCAGTGATATTGAAACCGATGCCAGATTAAACAGTGGAGAAAACAATGCAAACATGAACTTTGCCACCAGCAGCCTAAGTACTCAGCTTGATCATAAAGGAAAGCACAAGCTGGAGCACATGAATATTCTGAAGTGGGTGAAATGATCTGCGAGGGAAAGCAAAATGAAGTTTAGGTTAAGGGGGGGGGGTTTGCTAACATAGGCAAAATTTGATATCACTGAACACTAGCTGGCCCTAAGCTGCTGGAGTGTGAAATCACAGCAGAAAGATCTGGTTGCTAAAAAAGCCCTAGGAAAACACGCATCTCCAGCACAGAGGAAGTCAGAGGGAAATCAGCTCCAAAGAATGTCTGCTCGATTTCCTTTGAGACAAAGGTATTTCTATCTCCAGAAAAGGGGAAGCAATCCCAGCTTGCCTTGGGCCCCTCAGCCGGCTCATTTGGGTTTGGTAGTCTTCCTTGTTGCAGTTGTTGTTGGGTTTCCACTGATATGGCACCACTGTCAGGCTCCTTTTTAAAGTATTTGCTTTTTGTTCAAATAATCACTGACTTTACATTTACATCTATGGCACTGGATTGCTTGACCTTATGGAAAGGGTCTCCTGTGTCCTGCAAATACAAGCAGCCTTGTGTGTATATTTATCTGACTCATCTCCTCTTGATTCAATCAAAATCAAGTTACCAAGAACATCAACATCCAGCACAGAGCAGGACTCACAGCACTGTGCTCATACTGAAGACTTCACAGTCATTGCATGTGGTGGAAGTGCACGGAGAGGGTGATGAGACAAAAGACATGTTAAAGACCTACCCAAGCTACAACCAGTTTCCTGCCACTGCTCTGCACCCCTCTCAGTCCTCAGGGGACTTGCTGCTGCTCCCAGACTGTGGGGAGCCCCAGTAAAACAAGTTTACCACTAACTGGGGCTGTGCTTCTAACTGTGGAACACTTCATCTGTAATGCTGGTGTGCTTTCATCATGATTCCCATCTCCTTAGCGGAAAAGCAGGGTTAAAGTGGGAAGACCAAGCAATAGGCTCCTGTTGTGTTCAGTGCCTGGTCCCCAGCATCAGGATGCAGCTGCTGTGTACCCAGCAAACAGAGGACCCCTCCTACCCATCTTCATGGGAGAGCTGCACAGCTGCCCTTTATAATCTCTTTTGCCTGCTCCCCATGGGACAGCCCACATACACAAGAGCTTTAGATTTTGTCCCTGCCTTTCACATAATCAGAAGCTGCACCTGGAATTCTATCAATCATATGAATTTCATGCACAGACTGAGGAGTTATTAGCTAACTGGTAGGCACAGAGTACTGTAAGTCTGCTGGCGTGAGAGCAATCTATAGATCATTTGTGTTAGGGTATAAATTACCTGAAAATGTAAAGCATTGATGTTAATCACAGGGATGTTAAAAATTATCTTATAAAAATTGATATTATATATAAATTTAGATATTTTTTATGTAAAAATAAATATTTTCTATGTTTCACTGAAATGTGAGAGTGAGAGAATTCTGTCAGAATATAACAAAAGGCAGAGTATGAAAGCACAAGGCAGCTAGGAAAGCACAGCTTTTCTCTCCTGCTCCAATGCATTTTTCCTGTGTAGAAGGGAGTACCTAAACTTTGGAAATTCTTGTGGAAAGAGATGGCACCAGTAAATAGCCATGAAACAGCTCAGGAAATTGCCTGGCTAGGAGATGGCTCCACATAGAAATCACACAAGCTATACCCCAGCCTGTCTTCATCAGCCACAGCCAAAGGTGGTATCAAGTCATCAGCCCAACCCACCTGGAGTTCCTACTGCCTGGGGGGAATGGTTCAAGGTCAAGCTACTCCCCATGTGAAGCTTGATTCTTCCTGCCTGAGAAAACAGAGTTGATTTGCCTGCGGCAAAGCCAAAGCATGAGCCAGGAACAGGAAGGAGGATGGTGGGAGAGCCTGGACTCCAGCCACAAGCCAATGTGTAATTAGAACACAGTTAGTGCCAGTGAGCACTGCTGAAACCAACAAGTCAGCTCTGGCTGAAACCAACAGTGCCGTGTTATCAGGCAGTTATCTAGGCAGGTATTTGAGCTGGAATCACATTACCATCCGACTTTCCATGCTGCACAAGGGAAGGGGCTGATTTCTTTACCAATCTTTGGCTGTGACTGAATGAGCCCCAGAAATGAGCAGGTTCTCAGATGTTTCATCCTTAATATACTGAAACAAGTTGCTTAATCTGGTCAAACATCCCCGAATGCTGCATTGCTTTCATTCATCTGAGCACAGAAGAGAGAGTTTCCAACAATGAAGTGCTCCAAAAACATGATTTGAAATTGCTACTCAGCCTCTTCAGGTTTCCAGCACAGTCCCACAACTACTCAACTGCCACAACTTTTGTATCCATGCCTTTCTATTCCTGATGGCTTGCGGATACCAAGTCTGCTGTTGGCACCCAGGAGCCTGAATGGCCCACTGTCCAGTTCATGTCTTGGAGCTATCTGGAGATGCTGCTTTAAAGGAATGAATGAAATTTCAAGCAAGAGCAAGCAAAGCACATGACCCTAAACAACGAGCATGAGTAGGCTTGGACAGACATCTCAGGCTGAGCCCAGTAAGTGCCACAGCTAAATGGGAAAGATTGGCAAGGAGAAAGAAAAAGAATGATGTACACAGAGCAATGTGTGAAAGAAGAGGAACATCCATGGATGAGCAAGGAGGGCAAACTGCAGAATGCACAATGGAGAGAAGGAAATCAAGGACAAGAGGTGGTTGATATGCTCCCAGAACACCACTGCCAAAGACAAAACCTAACCCTGGCCGGGGCAGAGCTGAAGGAAAAAGTGAGTCAGCAGGCATGGGGGAAAGCAAGCAAACCGAATCTTTAAAGCCTATACAGCAAACTGTGGTTTTCTTCTCCAGTGAGTTAAGACAAACCCTGGCTCTGTGCACTGCTGGCACTTGAAGCAAGTTTAAACACCTCCCCATGAAATCAACCAGAGCAGCTCCCCGAGACCAGACAGCAATGGGGAACTCCTGACTCCAAGCCCCCAAGTTTGCTGGTGCTGTTCAGCCCTAGAAAACCCTTGCTGAGCACAACAAACATCTGCTTTGAGCTATTCCAGGCACAAGCAGCAGGTCCGAAATGCAGGCCAGAGACTGTGGTCCCTGAGGAACAGCTCTTTGTCTGCAAGCCCCTCAATCAGACACCTGCAGGGCTCTCTGGCACAGGCAGCCCAAGCCTGGGAAGGAAGCTCTCCTCCTACACATCAGCTTCTAAACACACAAGCTTCATAATTCAGGTTCAGAAAACTACTACCAGCCTACTCACAGATGATGCTACCATGGAGCACAGCATCTGGTCAACAAACCCCAGCTCCTTAAGGGCATCTTGATAAGACACCACACATGGCTGTCCTCTGGGGTCTGTATAGTCACTGCTTAGCAGGGAAATTCCAAAAGCATGTTGATAAACTGGAGAGGCTGCAGACATGATTTGAGTGCTGGGGAAAACAGAGCACAGTGAGAGCTGGCGAGCTCAATCTGTGCAGGTTATCAAGCAAAAAGTGAAAGACAGGCTGACTGCCACATAAAACCCCTCAGAAAAGACAATACCGGTGACTAAGGACTCTTCACTTTAAAGGACAGATGATTAAGACCTGTAAACAGCCACTGAAGCCAGACCAAAGTCAAATGAGATTGCAGGCGCACATTTTAACTACGATGGGGATTAACTACTGCGGCAAACCTTCCAAGGAAGCCCTGAGTTCCCCACCCCTTGCTATTTGTCTTGGCATGAAGATAGATGCTTTCCTGGAGGTTTCCAAGCAAATTAGAAGCTCAGTGCAGGTCCGAGTGGAACCCTGCAGCCTGTACTATACAAAAGACCAGGTTAGATGATCTAATGGTCCCTTTCGGCCTCAAAACTCTGGCTGTGGATCTATGAACCCCGTCCGTCACCTCCAGTTGCTCTGTGCACCAACACGAGAGAAATGCCAGTACCCGCCGCAAACAGCATCCCTGAGAGCACAGCAGCGCTGCCACTACGGTCAGGGCAGCTCGCTCAGGGAACCCACACCATCAGGAGCGCTCACCAGAGAACAGCAATAACAAATATACACAGAGAATCACCTCCTCCCGCCTGCTGCTCTCGCTCCTGTTGATGCAGCCCAGCACACGGGGTTGGTTCTGGGCACTGAAGCGGCTCACATTCAGTTTCTCATCAACCAACATCCCCAAATCCTCCTCCCTAGGCTGCTCTGAATCACTGCTCGGCACAACCTGTACCTGGGATTGCCCCGACCCAGAGGCAGGACCTCGCACTTGGCTTTGCTCAGCTTCACGAAGCTCGCGCAGACGCATCTCAAGCGCATCCAGGTGCCCTTTTATACCTCAAATCACCAATAAATAACCGGTGTGGCCGGCTTTTCCGGAAGGAAATACATCTTGTTCCCAGTGGGAGCGCGGCTCAGCACCCACTGCAGCCGGCTCCTAGCGCCCGCCGCCGCGAATGGGCCGCAAGGGGGCAGCACCGCGCCGAGCCTGAGCATGGGTGCGAGGAACCACAGAGCGGGTGAGAGGAACCGGGGTCCGGGTGTGAGGAGCCGGGTGGGAGGGAGCGGCCATGGGCGCCCCGCAGCCCCGGCAGCCGTTCCGAGCGGCTGCGGCCTCCGGAGGCCGCGGCTGGCCCAGCGCCTGCCTCCCTCCCCCGGGCACCCAAGTTCCTGTAGGGCTGTGGGTGCTTGCTTGGTGCCTTAATTCAAATAAGGTAATAAGGAAACAGGTAAGAGCAAACAAGAGAACAAGGACGGGACGGGGGCAGTGGGGATGTTTCCTCAGGAGGGGTGTGAAACCGGAGCTGCCGGTTCAACCGGGGAGCTGAAACCCGAGGTTTTCTCACTGAAGGCAGAGGAAGTGCAGTAGCAGAATTCAATGGGGTGTCTCTGCTTAAATCACAGTTGTGGTGTTTTAAGGTGATGTTAAAGCCATATGGCCCTTGTTGCGTTCTATTTGCTTGTGCATCTGAGTGAGGAAAGGTTCCCGTGAGGGAAGCGACCCTGCCGCACACCAGGGTTTATGTTGTGGAGAATGAATATCCATGGGGAAACCCAAGATGTAAATGTCTGATGCTTTGGCTTGGTAACTGGTGTGGTTTAGGCATTTACTGTCCTTGTAAACCCGGAGGGTTTGGAGCTTTTGTAGGAGGCCTGCTTGGCGAGCCACCCCTGCTCTCTGTCGCACTGTGTTTACGTGCTGAGCATCAGCTCTGAGCCCGTAAATGCCAGTTCCAGAGAGCTTGAAGAACTCTGCAGCACAGCAGTGGCTTTGCACTGAGTTTGGCTTCTATTCGGAGCGCACCAGGCAGACGTACCACCTCTGTGTTGATAACCAGGCAGCTAGAGCTTGCAGCAGAGCCCTCCGTCACCTCCCAAAGCACTCAGCTGGTTTCCAGGATTTGTACTTGGTCTATGGCGATGCTTCAGGACACAAGCGACACAGGGTGGTGGAAACATCCCAGTTACTCAGAAGACGAAGCTTGGCCTCTCTTTTTTCCCCCATGCTGTGACTTTTGTATTTACTAAGAAGAAACTACCAGGAAATCAGTTGCGGATTTGAAGTTACTGTGCATTCAGTGCCTATTGCTGCAAGCCCAATTTAGACTTCTCACTTCGCCCTCCTAGGAAAAGAGCTCTCTTTGCCTTTGCCATTTCTTTTGTGTGGTCAAATCCACATTTTCCACCCTAAATCCTGCCTGTCTCCTTTTCTTACATTGGTGAAGAGCAGCAGGAGAATTGACTCAATGCTTTTTTCTTAGGGTTCTTTATTTTCTTCAAAAGCATTTTTTCAATTCATTAAGAAAAAACCCAAAATCCACAAGATTTGGGCTGGGATCTTGGGGGGGTAAGAATCAAGAAGAGGTTTTGCTTCTTACTTCATTTCCTTGCATTCTATCACTGGAGGTTCGTATCTTTCCTTGAAATGTCATAAGCAAGAAAATGAACAGTTTCTGATAGATGGCAAGTTGCATTCCCTGTGCTTGAAAGGGAAATGACAAGAAGTAATTAGGATATAATTCAAGAGGAAAGAACTAGACTTCAACACCATGGGCAGTTTCCTAGTTGTATTTGTAGACTCATTGGTTATTTATTCCCTTGCACTGAGATGTATGTGAAGTGAAGGACTACCTGCAAGGTTTTCTAGTATCAGCTGTAGCTCCAACATCACAAATGATAAACACCCTCACTTGGGTGAAACTGTCTGCAGAGCCCTTCAAACTCTTACCTATTGCTGCTACCTATTCACTGTCCCTTTGATGCTGAAACAGTTAAAAATGTCTGAAACAGATCGACTGGGCAAAATTACTCCCTGCAATTCCATAGAGTATATCAGGGATTAATTTAGCACCATTTCTTCAGCATGATAACAGCTACATCCAGTCATTAGCCAGCTGATAAATTATTCAGGAGGTTTTGTTCCATGCAGCCCATTAGGGACAAAGGAAATCCTTTTCCAATCAGTCATTGTCTTTAATTTTGGTACCATTTTAAGAACCCCCCCTGCATTAGCGAGTGATGAATAACCCAGACAGGCAGTTGTTGTGCTGTGTGCATGCCTGGGTGCAGCTGGAGCCTGTCCCACAGCAAGCACCAGCAGCTTGGGGCTGAGAGGCAGGCAGCTGGTGTGTGCCCTGCCTCTCAGAGCCCCTTGTAAGCCATGGGGCAGCCCCACAGAGCCCAGCTGCTGCACTGATGACTGCTCACTCTTTGGGGCTGCCCAAGTGTTAATTGATGCCATTCCTGATGGGGAGCTCTGCTGAGCACAGATGTCTGCAGCAGCAGATTCACACATACAACTTCCTGGTACTACTGGCAGAGGCCATGGCTAAAACAAAACTGAAGCTTGCATCGTTGTGCATCCATCTGCTCAGCACCGCCTAGCCTGTCATTATACTTGTTATCAGTGCTTATGGTGAGCTTTTCCTATTCCAGAGTTTGGGAAGTTGTGAGGCACTGAACACAGCATGGCACACTTGGGTTTGTTGATGGTGAGGACAGTGTCACTGCCATAGAACAGCTGCAGTAGTCACTATGGGCACTCAGCCATGAGGCTTTGAGTTCAGGTGCCCAAGTCCCACATTGCTGATTCTTCTGCCTCCCAGACTCTACAAATACCCTCATTCTCTGAGCACCAGTTTCTGGCTGCAATGCCCAACAGAAGTACCTGATGCCAAAGTCTTTAAGCTTGCTAAAGCCATGTTACATATCCAAATACTTTGGGGATTTCCCACTAATTGTGCCTATTTCCTATTCTAAGAATAGCCAGTGAACACCATATACACCCTGGTGAGACACAATCAGATAAATAGTGGGAGATCTCAGCTGGGATCCCTCACCCACCAGCTCTTTCAGAACAGGACATTAAACTTCCATCTCCTATTTAAGTGAAATGCCTCTCGCTCTTATCTGCATCACGTCATCTTTAGTGAGGCACTGTTAAACCTTGCTGAATAGTTTTGGGTTGGTAGGCATTTTTTAGATACAAATCAGAGGATGGGCAGGGGTTGAGGTCTCCCATCTGGACACAGGGTTACGGACTCATTGCCCTTCAATGTAAATAGTTAACTGTACTGAGGATCTGCCATCAGACCTTACCATGAGCATCTGAGATACATAAGCAGCCAAGAGGAACAGAATTACTCATCAGAGGCCAAGAACAACAGGATGAAGGTGGTTAAAGGTATTTTTCAACTTAAATTGAAGGAAAAAAGCCATGGAGAACTAAACTGTAATCACAGACTTTGATCTGGATCATTTAAAAGGTCTGCCATGTAAATTAATGTTGAATTGGTAAAATAGAATCATACCATTTCTCTTCTCCTTAGTTCTGTTGTTTCACAGTGTTTCTAAAAAGGGATGGAAAGTTTTCCATCTTCCTAGCAGGAATGTTGGGAAACTGATCTGCCGAAAATGAAAAAGAAATCAAAACTATTCGCGAGTTCAGAAGTGCAGCATCTTGTAGGTCAAGCATTCACATCCACCTGGCATTTTAGGAGAGCTCTTAGGAAATGTGGGGAAGAATTACAGCAGTTTCTAGAAGGCAGAGGGAAGTATGAACTATACTAAAGCTGTCCTCATGAAATGGCAGTAGTTTTATCCCTATTTGAATTGTAGCATTCTTCTCATATAGTCTCACCACGAGATGAATACCTGGCCCACTCTCTCTTCTAGGGAAAGAATAAGCAAAGCCAGCAGTTGGGGTATGTCTGTCATACCAGTTTGGGCTCATTGCATCCAAAAGACAATGCCTAGCTGTGCAGCAGAATACTTGCTCTCTGTCATGCGGGTGAAGCGAACTCACATTAGGAGATAGAGTTACATGCTCATAAAGCAAATAAGCATGCCAGAGCTTTGATGCGTCATATAAAAACTCAGGATCAGTTTTCACTCCCCTTCACTTCTGCCTCACTTAAAAAATTCCCCACTCAAATCTGCTCTTTCCAATCCAACACAAATTCCTTGTGATAGAAGCGAGCACAGAGCGCAGCCCTCTCCCAAACCAGATGATATTTAAATTAGCTTCATCTATTTGCTTATTTAAAGCAGTGTGACAGCAGGGAGAGCTGAGCTCCACCTTGATGGCATAATAAACTTGAACTTGGTGATATGTGCAGGGGATTGATTTCTGCTGTTGACAGATTCTAGGCTCCAGCAATGAATGTGTTAGAGGGGATGTAAATGCAAATGGCCACATGGTTTCCTGAAGACATGAGTGCTCCTATGGTCTTATACTAATCACTTCCACATTAAACTCTTCTTTTTCTCTGTGTAAGCTCCCTGCTTTTCAGAAGAGGGTTATGACCATCCAGACTGAATGCATTCGTTCACCAGGTGAAAAGGTTTGGGAATAATAAGCACCAGTTCTAAACCCAACCAACCAAAACCAAATTAAACAAGAAAATAATTTCACTTTCAGAAATATCCCTTGAAGGTACCTTCTGATACCTGTTAGACCACAACCCTGAGTAAATGAGAACTGACACAGGGTAAAAATCAGTATCAGAAATGTCAACCTGTATTTCCTGTGTTGATATAGATAAATTTATACTCTTTTCATCAATCACAAACACCTGTCTCTGATGATAACTTCAGGTTTTGCCAAAAGGCAGGGCTGGTCTTCTCCCTGTTCCAACAGCCCTCATCTCTCTCCCCTTCTCAAGAACCACAGAGCAACCTTTAGTGCTTGATCTCAGACTGACTTCCAGAGCATGGGTGTTTTGCTGCTGGCTTGCAATGAGACAAAAAAGTCCCCGAGATGTTGTTACCTTTCCCCAGAGTCCTTTGCCTTGCTTAAAGCAAAACATAGATTTTGAGATATAGAAGTGTGAGAGGGGAAATCCTGATCCTTTAGCATTAGAATTGCCCATTGAAATTGACTCAGTTCTCATCCAGATGACACAGGCACAGCCACGCTCACAGTGTGGTAGGGAATGCTCGGCTCCTCAAGCTTCCAGGAAGCCCCACTTCAGACAGCTCCTTCCCGAAGCCTGTCTCATGCAAGCAGCCGTTAGCATGGTTGGCTTTTTGAGGAAGGAAATAGCCTTGCCTGGGGGGGAGAGGGTCACAGACAAACCAGCCCTGCAGTTAGGAGAGGAAGCACTGAGTGCGCTGCTGAGGTCACCTTTTCTCCTCTTGATTCTTGCAGCGAAGGAAACAGAAGCCAGACACGGTTAGAGGAATATCTTGGCTTGCAGTGAAGTCATTCTCACGGTTCAAGCTTCTGCCGCAGCTCCTGACGACTTGGATGAGATTGTGAACGCAAGGGGCTTGACTTTGGCCTGTAACTGGTGTACCGTAAGTAATGGAAGGACAGACGGAGCTGTCTGTCCAACTGCGGCTTGGCAGGCAACAAATACACTCACCTGCTAGCTGATACCAGCCAGCAAGAGGTGCCCCAGTTTACAACATAAGCTTATTTCCTTGTCTCTTTGTATTTAGGCAGCCTCGTTTCTTGTCCTGTCTCTTCCCTTGTACTCCAAAGGGAGCAAATGCATGGGTTTTCTCAGTTTCTCTGTGGAATCGATAGTCAAATCAGCATTACAAATCTGTGGTTTGGGCAAGCTCTGCTCAGGAGCACTCTGTTGTCAGACTATAAAATACATCTTGGGCTCTCTTTGCCCTTGAGCTTGAAACTGTTGGTGTTATTTTCATTCTTCCCCTAGAGACATTTAAGCTAACGTGAGCTTTTCTGTTGGAGTAAAAGAGAGAAAGAAATGTAATGGCAGGAGTCCAGAAAATGGAGCCTTAAAGACAAAAGTCACAACTGTTAAGGAACTTTGATAAGCCTGAGAGCACTGCATATCCTGCAGTAGTCTTGCAGTCTCTGCTGTGTTATCATGTAAAGGTGCACAGAGAAAAGAGCTGGTTTAGCAACACCCACATTACAGAAAGCCAGCCTTTCAAAGCATACCAGGAAGCCAGCTCTCTGTGCTGGTTCCCTGAGCCATGGTAATGAAACTGGTGGCAAAATGCTGCTCACCACCCAGTCACTGAAGGCCCTCTCACAAACAGTATGAATGACCAAAAAAAGTCATTACTAGTTTTTCTTATTCTTTATAAATAATGTCTTGTTTTTATTATATTTTTATTATTTAAAACTCTTAGAGTTATGGGCTATGGAGAAGTCTGTTAAATTATCACATTGAACTTCCTTGTTCTTACGCATTTACCTTTATAAACCTGAAACCTCACAATGTTCTCAAAGCAGGTTTTATTTCTCTGTTCTAGAGAAAGGGAAGTAAATCAGGCTGCCCCAGCCAAGGCCAGGAGATGATGTCTGAGTCATGATTAGAACCCTGTCATTCAGCCCCAGGCCAGGATAGTCTTTGGTGGACAGGGGTCCATCATCATAGGCCCAGTGGGGCTTCAGCTGGAAGCTGCAGGAATCATAGAACCATAGAATTGTTTGGGTTGAATGGGAGCTTAAAGCTCACCCAGCTCCAACCCCTGCCACAGGCAGGGACTCCTTCCACTAGAGCAGGTTGCTCCAAGCCCCTGTGTCCAACCTGGCCTTGAACACTGCCAGGGATGGGGCAGCCACA
>JANHGB010012323.1:0-16380 GCA_026283785.1 Coracopsis vasa | reverse complement strand
GGCCCCCTTCAGATACTGGAAGGCTGCTATGAGGTCGCCACGCAGCCTTCTCTTCTCCAGGCTGAACAGCCCCAACTTTCAGCCTGTCTTCATACGGGAGCTGCTCCAACCCTCTGATCATCTTTGAACTTGCTTCAACATGTTCATGTCCTTCTCATGCTGAGAGCCCCAGGGCTAAATGCAGTAATTAACTACGCACATAGGTGAAACGTTCAAATAAGGTAAACATTCGTGTTATAATATTTTGAGGCTGTTCTATAACATAGTCTTTAAAGGCCCTCCTCCACCCAGTGAACTCATAAATTAAGGAAACAAACAAGGGTTTGAAACCATTTTGTCATCAGCTGTGCATGCTTGATGCTATCTATTGCCTTCTGAAACAATAATACAATATATGAATAATGATCGGTAGTCATTATTAGGAACCTTCACTCCAGAAGAAGCAATCATTATTATTGAGTTTATATAAATCAGAGTTCCTCCACAGGCAGTTGAATTAGCTGTGGGAAAGATACCTCAGTTTGTGTGCCAGAGTGTGCATGTGTGAACATTGAGTCTGTTGGGTGGGAAGAAGCAGAAGGGATGTGGAAAGGAAACTGCAGTGGGGAGCACACACAATCAGGCTTCCAAGGTGGTGAAAAGACAGATACTTCCTATGGGCCCTGTGGGGATGTTATTTTCTACAACCTCAAATGCCCCTGGAAACTGCTAAACTGAGATTAAGTTTGGAGCAACTCACAAGGTCCCACTGGCTATGAAGGATGTATGTGTTCCCAAAGCATTTAATTTTGATCTGTCAATAGATCAGAAACTTGCTGTGCTTAGAAAGGTTTTCTATCTTGTGCTCCTTTTGACATGTTCTCCTTAAGAAAAATAGCAGAGAGATTCCTCTCAAGGCTTTGGCTGAATTTGGATCCTGTCACAAATTACTTCACTATTTTCCAGGATATTATTTACCCTACTTTCAGATATAGCCATTGTGAGACAGTCATAAATCATAGGTCTCCATTTTCAGTTTTAAATGTTTAAAGCCACATATCTTAAAATACATGGTGGTCATTGATATGTCAAATTAGAGGTGTCCCCAAAAATTTGTAATGTCTGTTCCTTCAGGGAGATCTCTCTTGCAGTCTCTCTTTGCAACTGAAAAGCACAATTTAGGTACTACTGAAGATTAAATAAAAGTAATGTCAATAACATCTCCTTCTATAAATGAATGAGAAATTGTTTCTGCAGAGTGCTCAGGCTCTATAATGAACTGTAGGGAAGAAATGCTTAGCTCTTAAATGAGCTTCGGGAGCACTGGTGTGTTAGTCATTAGGAACTGAATTTACCTTAAAAATGTCTTCACCCATCCATGTAGATTCATATCATGAAATCTAAAAACTCGAGAGCTTAAGGTGGAAAATGGATCCCTCTGACCCCAAACCCCTAATATTTCTCATGATCTGCCTGTGACTCTCTCTTCACAGGCAGGCAGAACTGTTGTGAGGCTCGTGGGGGTCAAGGCATAGAGGAGAAAGAGTTGAAAGCCCTCATTTTTCATTTACCTTCTAGATGACAGACATTGCTGTCTAACTCAGGGTGATGGCTGTTACACCTCACCTCAACAACTGCCAGAGTTGTAGGAAGCAGTAACTTGTTAAAGCTAAACTATCAGAGGCAACTCTAACTCCTTATCCTTATAAGTATTTCTGTGGTACAGACATTTTCATATGGTCAGAAATTTGAATTTCTTTTGGCTTTTTATTATAATGACTTCATACACTTGTTCTGGATAGATGCTGCCTGGGAAGTATTCCTGTGCTTTTCTCCTTTTGTACCCATGTAGAAAAACACATAATTTAGCACTAGACACTTTAACATTCAGTCTTGATCTGTAGTGAGACTACAGAATTTTGGCTGACCTCAACAGGAGTTGCATACCTCACAGGCAAAAGTGTGCTCAGTCTGTGTAATGCCAAGGAAATTAAGTTTATTCACAACTTTGTTCTGCTGCTAGTAAGTCCTGAGTGGTTTGAAACGGAATCTTTAATAGCAGACATATGCATCGGCATCTGATACATATTTTCAACTGTGTTAATGGGATGTAGGATGCAGCAAGTTAAGTGGTTTCTGCTTTAATGCATATTTTTCACATATTCATGTTCCATTGTACCACTTGTTCCAAAGAAGCAATCTTAATCGTTATTTGCTTTGTATTTCACAACTATCCTTGGCAGCAGCAATATCCTGAAATCCATCATCACCCAAATAGATGCTTCAATTTTTCCCCTGATGAGAACTAGAAAAATAGGTACTGACATAAAAGAAACAGTTCTCAAAGTCAAGTTTTTGCTAAAGTAAAAAAAAGACACAGGAAGAATTCAGTAACAAGTTAGCTTTAAAGAAACATTTAATGATCAAACTCCAAGGGCCTAAATATAACTTGCGTGCATTGATCTGGACTGGTGAAAGGCTACTGTACTCTTTGAAGCATGTGTGTGTTTAAAAAACCAAACATATCCAATTAAGTTTTGTTTATTACCAAGGTTTATATTCTAATTTTAAGCACTAACTTTTTCTTCTGTTTAAACAATAGCAAGTAATGATAGAGATATTATGTAATATAAGATACAGGTGCTCTTATAAGTTTCGTTAAATTCAAACCCAATAAATTGCTGTTTTTCGTGTGTTCATTTTGTACAGCACCCTTTTGAAGCAGTTATTGGAATAGTGTTTTTCTGAGTAACTTATTTTTCAGTTTATTTTGCATGACTATGAAGCACAGCAAGCAATATGGGCACAGAAAAAGATTTTAGAAGATATTATTAATGAATTGAGCCTTACACCTGTTTCTGCCGGTGTTTAAACTGTTTGGTATATTCCTGAGAATTAGCTTGGTGATGTACTTGAGCATCATATGAGAGCATTTGTTATTCCTTTTGTTGAAAGAAACTGCTGCTGCTACAAGCATGATCTAAATTTATTGTTGTTGTAACCAAATATATTTTAATATGTTAATTTTAATGTATGTGGGCACTCTAAACGTCTTTATTCCTGTGTCTTTAATCACAGAATTTGATTCACACTGACAGTATTACTTTCATGAGGACATTTTATGTTCCTGTGCTCTGTAGGATGTTCTAATATCTGGTTTAAAGTTTTGTTAGCCATTATAGAACCAAGGCTTTTGTCTGATGCTACAGCCTGCAAGCAAAAAGTTGATAACTTGCTTCTGTAATACATCTGAATGAGCCAAATAGAGAGTTTTGTCTTGAGTAAGCATAATATGTAGGCATCATTGCAGAAGAACAGTTTTACTTGTATCACAGGAAGAGAATGGGTAGAAAACAATATCTTGCCAAAGCCATGTAGCTTTTTACTTAAAAATGTGTTTTGTATTTTCATTTCAGAGTGCACAAAAGAGAAATGCTGTCAAAATACGGTAACATAACAACTTTACTTTGTATTGTAGTAAAAAAACTGAGACAAAATTGATAGCACAGATACTGTTGCAGTGCATCTGCTCTGTTCAGCTTTACCTTCTGCTGTAGACAGCAAGGTCCTGTTGAAAAGCTGGTCCACAGTAAACATTTAACTTCCCTGTGATGTTAAGCTTTAATAAAGCATCATGTTCTCTCTAGGATTAGCCAGGAGGTAGATTCTGCCCTGTACGATACAGATCAAGCCTCAGTAATATTTACATAGCTTTGCTCCTTCTTGGTTTGATTCTGAGACAGTTCAGGTGGATATGAAATCTACAGCCTTAAGAAAACTGAAAATGGAACATGATGTATAAGGAACTCTGCTAAGAAGATGACTGCAGACTTTTTCTCTGCTCACTAGCTGATCTTACAATGTCACATAAAGCTTCTAAAAACTAATGAATTTCCACAGGAAATAAGGAAGAGTTCAGCCCCTTTTTTTCCTTTTTCCAAGTGCAGAATACTATTCTTTACTGACGCATTTAAAAGGATGGTGTATAATGAGGCATCAAGACAAAAACCCTCTTACACAAAGCAAGAAACCGCAATGGACTGCTCTGTAAGACTGCTTCTTGAAGCAATGGTTAATAACCTTACTAGCAGTAGCCAAAACATTCTTCAGCTGAAACTCAAGCAAAGATGCAATACTGTAGCCTGATTGTGGAGAGCTTTTTATATCGGTCAGAGACAATAGCAGAATTAATTATTTGTTGTTTCCTTGTGCTACTGAATGTACTTTGTTCATTAAGTACTTAGGTATTCAGAAAAAAT
This sequence comes from Coracopsis vasa, assembly GCA_026283785.1. Classification (NCBI taxonomy): domain Eukaryota; kingdom Metazoa; phylum Chordata; class Aves; order Psittaciformes; family Psittacidae; genus Coracopsis; species Coracopsis vasa. The sequence goes on along the minus strand of JANHGB010012323.1, from coordinate 12,142 downwards.
ATGACAATGAAAGCACTTTACATATACACAGAAATCACTCTTGGAGGAAAAACTTTGCATCCAGAAAAAGAGCTGAATTAGCATATCAGCAAGATGGGGAAAAGTGACAGATTGCTTTCTATAAAGCAATCACGCAACTCGCACTGCCAACTGTTTGGTATGCTACAGCACTATTGATCCAGGAGCCACGTCACAATCAATCAGACTCTCAGAGGACCATGAAAGAGTTGCAAATGCTCAACTTAACTAAGCACACCATAAGAAGTTTTATTGAAATAAAAAGTGGCTGTTTTCAGCTGTAGATACCTATCACCTAGTTTTTTACCTTAGCTTGAAAAAATAATTTGTGAGGTTAATAACTCTTTCAATATAGTAGGACCATAAACCAACTCACTAAGGGTGCTTTTCTCTAGTAGTAACATCAAGTCACATCAGAATAAGAAAATCTGCCAAAATAAATCTCACAAACCATTATTTAATTCTATTTCCCCCAGAATGATAAACCTCTTCTACTTTGTTTTTTAAGATGCAAGATCATTGGCTACTAATTCAGATCAGCAATATATATGAAAGTCTACTCCCCTGTCTCTATTTGCTCTGTGGACACCAACTTTATTACTACTGGGACTTTACGTGAGTGACATAAAGAACCCTATGTTGATGTTGCTGTAACTCATTAGAAATGTCTGCTATTATTTGTGCCTCTGCCTGGTGCCATAAGTGTAGACTTACTGTCCCTTTCTGTTCTTCTCTCCACCTCTCACTCTCACCCATCTAGTTTTATTATACTGAGAGCAGGCTGGGTCACATGTCACATAACACTGTGCAACAGTCCAGCTCTACACAGTATTCTGGAATGGACAAGTCAGTCTTTTGTAAGTGCACTTGAGTCTTTCTCTCTTTTTTTTCTCCTTTCTAGGGTCTGATTTTTTTCACATGAGGATGAGTTGCAGGTCATAGGAAGATGTTTTTGTACTAATCCTTCCACAACAATCTATTCAAATGTGCCTTCTCTATTATGACCGGTAATGCCATTTCAGAGAAACATAGATATTTTTGCTTAATAACTTTAATCAAAAACTTACCTTTCACATGCAAATTTAAAATTAAATTTAAATTTAGAAGTGAAGCTCCGCTCTAGGTGGAGAATTCCAGATTGTAAGGAACTAAAATTCCAACTGCAGTTTCTAGAAGGAAGTTCTCTATCTTATCTATAGATTGCCCCAAAAATAAGGTTATGCAAAGCCCTTTCCTGAACATTTTTCAAAGTAGGCAATACTTGATATATTCTTGTAAGCTAATTTTGAAAGTCCTTTAGAAATAAATTTTCAAAGATTTAATTCACCCTAACAGTTTTGTACTATTGTCTAAGTACTATTTCTCCATACTTCCTCTTAAGAGCAGGTCTGCAAATCAAAGCCTTACCTCATAGGGTAGACTAAAAGATCAGAAATAATGTGAACTAAAATTCAAAGCCTCAGACACTGCTGCATGTGAACTTTCATTACTGCAGCAGTAAACTTTCATTAAATGTACATTAATAGAACAGCTTCTGCGAAGCATGATAGCATGTTTCTCATAAGTAGGTATAAACTGAGTAACAGCAAAATGCTATTAATGTGTGTTTGATTGCTTAAATGGATTCATTGTTCAAAATCTTCATGGAAGATTTACATTTGCCTGTATGATCATACATATGAATGTATGATTGAATATAATCAAATGTGTGAGAATTTTTTGTTAAAATACTTGTCTACATCATTGTGTTGCATGTGGAGATATATACACAAAAAAGCCATAAACAAGAACTACACTCCTACATGCAATTTCCCTTTGAGGTCCTAACCTAACTTTGGTTTAAATAGCCAAAATACTTCAGTGTCTGAAAACTAACAGAGGAGACACAATGAACACATTTTATGAAGCTGAAAATCAGTTAGGGCTACATGGTGACTCAGATGATAAGAAATGAAAGCTTCCTTCATGCCTGCAAGGAGTCTTACTCAAATTTGAATTTAGGTATGTGACTCCCAGGAGTTTTAGCCCTATCCCCAGCATTCACTGGCCAGAGTAGCTGTGCAAAGACCAGTAGTCTTTTTCTGCTACTGTAGTAGATTGAAACGGCTGATGTTTAAAACAGTGATGACCAAGAATGTATTCTGTGTAACTCTGTCTGAAAGAAATTTCAGCTATGTCAGGTGACAGAGCTATTATGAAACAGAAATATAGTACATTAACTGCATTGCCCCAGAGGAAATAAACTCTCTAATAGTCCACTACTTGGACAGCTTCTACAGTAGTTTTGGGAACCACAGAATATCTAGTCAGAAACTAGATAGAAGCATTTAGACTGGTCAAGAGAAATCAACCCTGTGATAGGAAAATAGTATTTAGTAAGCCGGTATCAACTTCCTGTCTATCAGATCAACTGACCTTCTCTAAAGGCTTTGAGGTATAGCATGATGCGTTAAATTGTTCCATGAATGGGAACAACCCAGAAAACAACACAAACCAGAACCCCCCTACTTTATTTGCTGAAAAAACCACTGTGACCTTCAGTGAGGTCAGTTATTTTCTCTAGGTAGCCATAAATAGATTACATGGAAAAGAATATCAAGCAATCCCCGTAACAAAAATTAAACGACCACCAGGCAATCTCAAGACTTTGGAAGAATATTACCCGTTCAATGGTAAAAAACCCCCAAAAACCTGACTGGGAAAGTGTTTAGTGGGAGCTGAACCATGATAAGGTACAGAAGATCAGCCTTTTGGATGGTACAGGGATAATGGCATAACATGTCACAATATCTGTTTCTCATTTAACAAGAAAGACTTGTTATGTTTTCCCTCACAAGCACAGTTTTTCATGTTTGAAATGCAGATTTGGTGCTCCGAACCACAGTATTTTCTGCCCCACTCTGTAAACTAATCAGACAAAATGTGCAGTGAACCTGGGGATAAAGGAAGTTTAAAGTGGGGATCAATCTGTAACATGATTGTTTTATGTTGTATGCCCTATTTATTAAATATAATATGAACCTGTTGAAAATTAGGCTCCCTTTGCTCCTGCCAACACTTGACAGAAGGACTGAGCATAAAACTTTGCCTGAAGATGTTAAAAACTTGACCACTGACTTTCCCTGAGGAAGCAAAATTGCTCAGCTTCAACTCTTGTTTTTTAACCTGTGTCAGACAGCTAACAGACACATTTCCTTAAACAACTTTCCTCCCTTGATCTTATTCCCATTGCTAAGATTTCATATTTGCTCTTTTAAATGTACAGTTTTGCTTGCAAATGGCTGTGACTAACATCTTTATTACAGGACTGATCAAAAAACAAATCTGAAAAGAGAGAGCAAAATGCTGCAGATCAGACGTGTTTGTATTAAGCCTTGCTCTTAAAGCCATTTCACACGTTTACTGTGTCTCTACAACAAAGGAAACAGCTTTTGGCAATGACCTTTTTGAATCTGTGGCATATCTGAAATGTGCAGCAGAGCATGGCATTTCACACCAGTAACCTTTTTTTCTATGCTCAAATAGCTCTTTCACTGCTTTACTACTTCTGGGCATATCTGGCACTTCCTTTTGCTCTCTCACACACATGCACACACACACATACACACAGAGAACCTATAGGAATTATAAACAAGCTTCTGCAAATTTGGAGGCTATTTTCTTACTTGAAATTCACAAGTAAATGCTGGAAATTGTTATTCGCTTGCATGCTCTCAGCATCTCTTGCACCTCTGTGTATTTCTGATTGGTTAGGACTCCTTCAGGAGCAGTTCTTCAAGAGCAGGTCCTCTGATGATCTACCCCTTCTGGAGAGATATACACCTCTACAGGAACAGTGGCACTGAACATTTTGCTCATGCTCTATGACACTGCCTCAAACTGCAAAATTATTTGTAATAGAAATGTTTTCAAACAATACATTATAACTAAAAGGTCCCTGGAGTATGGACTTCTCTTTGGAAAACGTGTAGTGTACTGCAGGATTACTACTACAGTCTAAACAAGATACCAGAACCAGAAGCTTCTGCAGTTTCATCTGAAAGACATGTTCTGAGGAATAATTACTTGTGCTACACTGCGACCAACAGTTCTGTATAAATTAATTTATTCACTTCAAGTTTGCAAGGCAAGACCAAGGGCCAATGAAACTGAGGAGTGTAACACTGACATTTGTAAGCCATTTAACTTATCTATTACTTTGCTTGAAATAGTCCATTATTTATTTTATGGAGTCTATCTTTCTATTCATACTTCATACATAGAAATTAATGCTAAATATTCCATCTAGGACAAGATCGGCAAACCATTTCAGGCCTGTTAAGATACAGCCAATGTTAAAAGACTGTCCTCTTACAGCATGCCACTTTTTCTGAGCCCAGCTTCCTGATCACTCACACCAACCACCTGCTGGCTGGCATTCAAGTTCTAGCTTTGAGGGAATCACTTAGGCTCCAGCTTTAAGGGAACCAGTTGACTCTTCAGATAGGATAAACCAGGACTGTTCATATTCATGTTATGCCTGTACTGACAGTATGGCTGCAATGACTTTGGGCACTTATCTCTGTGACTCTGAGTCTGAAACCAAGCTGTTACCACAGAAGATACAGATGTAGGCCATGTACATACTAGGAGGCAAGGGATCACTTTACCATGAATGTTTTCTCCTTTCTAATGTGAATGTATACACCAGTTGGTCTGTAATACATCATTGATAAGCAGCTGTTATTTTTCCAACATGAGAATTCAGTCAAGTGCCAGGAGTCAGTGTTTGCCAGTATAGATTTGCCAACAGATTAGAATTTAATTTTACCTCTGTGTGTTGCTTTTTATCAATGCCTGTGACAGTATCAGATCCATGGCGGAGGAAAAGCAGATCAAGTACACACTAATGCCAGCACTAAGTGTGATTGCATCTGCATCTTAATAATACAGAGAACTGATAAAAAAGGAGCAGACTGTTGTAACAAATGATTGACATTTTGATGAATTTGGAATGTAACACAAGCTTCAAATATATAAATATACTAGTTAAGAGTTCTGCAGTATCAAATGGAATATTAAAGCTGAAATTTAACAACTGATACAAACTCCTTTAAATAAAACATGCAGACACCTACTTACTCTGATTTTTAATCTAATCAGGCAAATTCAACCAATTTATGTGTAGAAATCATATGTCAATCTTACAAAAAACCTAGATAACCTGGAAGCTGATTTTAATGGTACTATATGCTCATCAGAGCTTAGACAGTCAGAATAACCATTTTCTATTCAGGAAATGCGGACAAAAACTGCAGGAAAAGTTTTTTTATTATTCTTTGTGGATGCAGAGCTTGTGTTTAAATTAAAGACTGAAAAGAAACATTTTAAAGGACAGAAATAATCCAACATAAATTCAAGATGGACTAAGAATGGATAAAACAGAGTGTTGTACTCTCAGGGAAGAAGAAACACTGTAAATAAGATTAATGATTTCTTAAAATGCACTGAAATTGGACCTTCATTCAACACAATGTTCTGAGGCTTTAGTGCCTGCAGATCTCAACCTGCAGGAAGAATGATGGCTTGAGGGAGCAGTCTTTATGCCTTACCTTAAACCTATTGAAAACTCAGAGTGGCTGGGGAGAGAAAAAGCACCAGCAGCAAAAGGTGAAATCCCAGTTCTTCAAATCTTTGTAACATAAAGTGCCTGAGGGACGAAAGTGCATGGTCTCACTGTGGCCAAGAATTGAGTACAGTGCAAACTGCCTGACTTTTGTGAGCTGTGCCATACACCAGCAATGCACAGGAGACCAATAGTGGAAACTGATGGAAATATATATCACAATATTGCTGTTGGCTGCTCTTATTAGAGTCTGACACTGACAATCGGATGTGAAAGCTCTTGGTTGATGGTGCATGTGTGTGTGAATATGCATGTATGCATTCTTCCTGACACAGACAATCCTTTGAGCTTCAGAAACTGAGCTTTGAGGTGTGAACTTTTTCCTTGTTCCTTTTCTCCTACCCCCAGGACACAGACTCATATCCTGACATTGACTGCTCTGCTCACTCCTTTCAGAAACAATAAAACATTTTGTCAGTATGTTTTTTAAACCAGGATTTGATCTCTGGTATCTAAGTAAGCAGGCCATGGTGGTCTGGCCATTCTTGCAGCACAAATATGGGGAAAAACAAGGTAGGTCTTGTGTTCGTTTTTCTTCAGTTGTTTCAATGTAATTTGAACATAAAGAATTTAGAATAGTCCCACATACAGATATTTGCCATAATAAATGGCAGTTTCATATTTGGCCTAATTTGCCATCAATAACAGAAATACTGCAGAGGGAACACAATAGCTAAAAAAACAGGATTAGAAACCATAACTTTTTTCTATATCATTCCAGGGCTCTACATTTTTCCTTCCACTGCTGTCTACCTACTTCAAACATGCGCACACATGCAAAACAGGTCTCATTAATTCAAGGCTATCCCACACTTATGATTAAAAAACCCCAACAAATAAACCACCCAATACTTTATTAGAATTTCCCATATTCTAACTTGTGGCAATTGTCCTATTCCTATGCACCTCCAAGAAGAGTCTAGCTTCATCTTCTCAATATCCTCTGATGAAATATTTCAAACAGCAATAATTTTCCAACTAGACTTTATTCTCCAGCCTAAATAGGAAGGATACACTGTTAAATCACGGTCATCTTGCCCACTGGGACATCCAGATCCTTCTCTGTGGAGCTGGTTTCCCAACCGTACTGTTGCAACTGGTTGTTCCATTGTACTGGATCTGACTGGGATGGAGTTAACTTTCTGCATAGCAGCCCCTATTGTGCTGTGTTTTGGATTTGTGGCTAAAACAGTATTCTTAGCACACCAACTGTTTTGGCTGTTGCTGAACAGTGCTTGCACAGCATCAAAGCTCTCTCTTCTTCCTAATCTGTCCCCTTCCTCCCCTGCTCAAGAATCAGCTGAAGGTGGGTAACAGGTTGGGAAGGACACAGCCAGAACAGCTGACTTGAAAATGTGTTCTATACTATATTATGTCATGCTCAGCAATAAAAACTGAAGTAGAGGAAGAGGTTGGATTTTTGTTTGTTTGTTTGTTGAAGTCCATGAAGCCTATTTCTGTCCAGGTCTCTTTGAACCACAGCCCTGCCCAGCAGCTGTATGGCTGTGAACCTCAATGACTAATTCTAGAACTCAGGTTGAGACAGATTTGTATGGTCAAACTTGTTATTAACAACTTTTTGCAGATGAGCTGTGCAGAAAGATCAATAAATTCACCTAGAGGCACATAAAATGTGTCCAGGAAAAGAATAACATAGAAGCATCTGAAATAATTGTTAAACAAGTGAGATATATAGTTTTAAAAATAATGAGAATAACACATTCCAGGTAATGAACAAATCAATTTTCCCAAAACTGTAAATTCATGGTATTAACCACCTTAAACCAATACCTAGTTGCCTGCTATCAGACGGAATAGAAAATAAACCTATAAATTTAATTATGTTAGAGTTGTTTTTCAAGTAAGTCACCTCTTATTTATAAGGACATCTGAGAATGACTCCTTATTTAAGCAATGTTGTTATATGATTTGATATTCATGGTGATACTTGGATTGATGGGGAGAAAACTAGCAATCTAAAACTTGAAGGAATTAAAAACTTTCTGCTTTGAACAGCTCAGAAATGCTGTCCATTTGTAGGTCAAATTCACCAGATTGCAACAGGAATGGCTAGAAGGAAAAAAGGATCGAACTGTATGAAAAATTAAACTGATGTTTATCCCAGGACTGTGCTGGAAGCAGTTTTGCCTGTTTTAAAGGATATTAAAAATTTTAGTGGGTTCCTGGCTATTAAACCAGCCCTTTAATGTGACCTGTCAATCTGTATTCCCTGCTGTCACTTTCTTAGAGGAAGCCTCAGTGCCCATGTTCATGATCCTCCTTCTCCACTCAGAGTTTTTGTCTTGCAACTGTCAGTATCACTGTAGAAATCTGTCCAGCACACTGTAGATAGTTGATGGCTGAAACTGGTAATTCTGCAGTTTGTTTGAATACCCTAATACCAAGGCAGGGTATGATAAAGCTGGCTGGAATACAGATATACCTGCTTTGATCTTACCTTCTGCTGTCATGCAGATGTTCTCCCTATATATAAATTTTTCAGACCAGTATTGTGACTTCCAATAAAAGATTAATTGAAAATTGCAGATTATTTTGCATTTACTTGTAGATGTCAATAACTGTCAGTACAGGCTATAAAGGTCTATGACTGGTTTGAATACCATCATAATAGTGTTTTACTATAATTTTCCACAACTTTCTCATCCAAAAAAAGGCAACACAAGCGCAGTCACCTATCCCTACAGATCAATGTGATCCCTGCTACTGAAAATGATCTACTGAAAATACACTTAATCATGCCGCTCTTCCCAGAGAAGTTTAAGGCTTGAAGGCTCAATCCTCAGTGTATCAGTGAAGTGTGTTCGTGTAAGTGGGTGCACAACTGTGATACAGACATCAGAAGGCCTTCAAAACATCTCACAAACTACAGCCCTTGAGAAACTGCATTCATCCATGTATCTTGATCTATTTAGGACCTAGGCTGATGAAGTCACTTCCTTTCTGAGCATTGCTGGTGCTTTAACTGCAGCTCTGGTACCTCCAGCTCTGAGCAGCTACGAGGCACCTGAAATGTGTTCACACTCATCTACACACATTCCACCCTTGGAACAAATTAAATTTCATTCAGAGATAACTGCAGGGCTGACTGGATACCTTCATGTTATCTGTTCTCTACTTACAGAATTGAGACAGTTTTCCAGTGTTATAGAAGCTTATCTGTTAAAAGATTAGTGCTCAGATATGATGAAGAAGACAAAGTGAAACTCAAAGTATTTTAACCTTTTTACTTGTTTTATTGAAATGGAAACATTTGTTTGTTTGTTTATTTACCCATTTATTTTTCTGGTTGTCAAGGTTTTGGGACACCCTATTATACATGTGACTGCCTTGTAAAAATCTTAGCAGTATATTTTAAGAGTTTTTTTATCAAGCAAAGTGGGGTATCTCTTTGTGATCCTACAAGAACCAAGAAATATTCTCAGTTGGAAAGTAGTAAAGTGATCTTGAATCACAGGTCAGTCTTTTAGTTAGGTTGAAGAAGCTTTCAGTTTCTAGCCTCCTAAAACAAATTTCGGCATTTGTGACATGGCATAGGACATTAATCATTACCAGTCTTAGCTAAATTGCAGGAGAATTCCATGACAATTTCTTTAGGAGAAGAATGTGATAAGTTCCTTTCATTATTTTGGATCTTTATTCAACATTTCTATTAAGGCTAAGTTTATAAGATAGCAGGCTGTTAGCTTTATTCCTCCTTCATAAAAGGTCCAGTGTAAGCTTCAAAGAATTCTCAATCTTCTTACATACTGAAAGCATTTACTTTGTCCCTTACTTCTACAGTTGTATATACTGGCTCTTTTTGAAAATGTAATGAAAGCTTAGCTTTCAAAGCCATGAAGTCTATCAGTTGATTTCAGTTTTTCCTCTATTTTTACATATATCAATTCTAACAATTTTCCCTTTATTGCAGCCTTAGAGGTTTCCTAGACCATTTGACTATTTACTTTTCCAACTATAGTGAGTCCAAAATTATCAAAGTCATTCTTTATGACCTTCATTATATCAAAATCTTCTAGGAGGCATGTTATTAAATCTCTGCCTTCTATTTTTTTTCCAGGAGTAGGCCAACACTTCACAGTCATTTTAATTAGTACATGATCTAACTGCGTAATTAACTTACTAGCTGTATATCCTGGAAGATAACAATTGGACCTCATAGAATGCATTAGGTAAAGAGACCTTATAGCATCTCAAAAGTCCAGGATTTTGTGCTGTTATCTATTCTTTTGTGCCTTTAAAATGAATCTCTAAAGAATCATTTGAACTGTTCATTCAAGATGAGAGCTTCTTGATATTAGAGAGGAAGGCTGGGATGCTTTTATATAAAGAAAGATACAGAACAGCATAATAATTAGCTGAAGGTAGATTTGTTATCTAATACTGCAGCATGCATGGTGGGCCTGCTAATTAACACATCTCACCATCTTTGCTTTCCTGTCTGCAATAAAACCAACATGGAAATAGATTCTCAAGTCCACTTAGTTTTAAATGAGAAAAGCATAATGACTTGTTCTATATATTCCTCAGTGGGTTACCACTGTTATCATGGACTTAGTTACTTCCCAGTATGAGCAGATGCAGAGGGTAGAATAGAATGGAAATGTACAAAACCTTGGCCACGTTGCTTCCATGTATTCTTCCCCAAGAAATACGTATGAAGATGCTGGCATGGACTCTGCAGGAGGCAGCAGTTTGGAGAAGACTAGAACTATCCCACATAAAGGAGGAGCAGATGCCACTAAAAGGGTGATGTGTTACTAGCAGTAAAGAGAGAAGAAACAAAATGAAACAGTGAGATGCTGCAGTCTGCTACATGATTCACCTAGAAAAGAGAAATAGCAGTGGAATACTTCAGACATAAGAAAGAATTCCATTGACACAGTGTAGACATCCACAATGTAGACTTGGAATCTCCCTAAACAAGGCAAAGATACTTCAAATGTGAAGTCCATGTCATGTTACTGCAGATGTCATGGGTCAGAGGAACTATATTTTATGTCTGGCAATTTTTCCCAATGGTCTATAAAAGTGGTTCATATCATTAGCTTAGACAAAGATGACTACACTGTAAATATGCAAAGTCAGAAATGATGAATTCCACTTGGGCTGAATGAAAAATGGATTATGATGGAGATTTATGGGCTCTTCATGGCTACAACAAATTCCACAGTTTCTACAGAGGATAGTTGAAAATACACATGTAGGAAAACGCGATCTGGATTTCTGTGTAGGAAAATGCGATCTGGATTTCTGTGTAGCAATCCCTCTGTGTAGATGATATACAAAGATAACCCTGAAGACTCTTGTTAAACACTGCTTCATGAAAATCTGGCAAGTAATTCCTAAGTCATAAAAAATTAAACACCCACTGAGAACTTACAGTATGGGTAGGGACTTGAACAGACTAAAAAATATAAAAACCCCTCAACAAATTGGATTTTCATATATACTGAATTTCTTACATACCGAATTTCTCATATGTCTAAGCACAGAAGATAGCTCAGGGGACAAATATTTCAATATGAGAGTAGTTGATTCAGACACTAGTGAGACAAAATAGAAATTGAAAAAGAACCTGATATTGTAGGCTTTAGTTTTTTAATTAAATAAAACCTGAAAAGGTCAAAGCATGTCTGTAACAGTGACAACTGATAAAAGAAAATGAACTATGGAAGCAGAATACTCTAAGATGGCAAAATATACAGTTACTCATGAGTTTATACAATCAGGTGAAATACCAAAATAAGTAAAAGTTGATATTAGAGAAATAAAAGGCAGTATAACATAGAAGATAAAAAAGATAAAACTAAGAAACCTGCTTCTCTAAGATATGCCTCAGTTTAGTGACTGTCCTAGTACTTAACATTTTATTCATGCATAAGACAGGTTGAAGCTCCGTCTACCATGAAAACTTTAGTATTCTGTTAATATCATATGCTTTGGTAACTCCAGGCCAAGAAAACAATCACATGTAAGTTGATTAGCATGAAGTATCAGCTTAAGGTCATAATAGAGAGGAGGGAATTCATGGGGGAAGAAAGTAATGAAGCTAATTGTTTTGTGTATTATTGTAAAAATAAAATAGCTGGGAATGGGCATCGTTGGTGAAGATTTAGAGACATAATTTGCTGTCAGGTAAGACCAATCTTAACAAAGTCAGTAGCCTGGTTTTATACTGATGAGATTGACATCATGGGTTAAGATTCAGGGTTGAGTTCAACATTGCTGGTGTACTGGCTTGCGTGGCAAGGTTTTAGTAGCAGCAGGGCTGCAGGTTGCCTTCTGTGAGAAGATGCTAGAAGCTACCCCTGTGTCCAATGGAGCCAAATGCCAGCCAGCTCCAAGGAGGACTCACTGCTGTCCAAGGCCGAGCTCGTCAGTAAGGTAGTTTTTGCCCATCAATGGTAGCGGTAGCACCTCTGTGATAACATATATAAG